>JACEIK010000204.1:460930-538223 GCA_018107945.1 Datura stramonium | reverse complement strand
CTTCCATTCAATTTGAAATGATACACAACAATGTTAGTGGTTAAAATTCTTTAAATTTTGAAAATGACTGCTCTGTCTTATTCATTAAAAAAGATGTTAAGACAAACTAATTAGGGTTTAGGGAAAAAATAGTGTTTCTTTTTGTGTCTGTCTGCATATGATGTATGTATTGAATATAAAGTTTAAATTTTATATATCATTGGTGTAAATAATTTTTTATATTATAAGGTTATTTAAGTATATTTTAAAGATTAATCTTTTTAAAATATGAGATACTTAAAATTTTGAAAGTAAATATATTACGTATTATAATAGATAAAAAAAAATTATTAGAGTAAAAATTATTTGCGCACCAACATGTATATATTACTTAAACTCATATATATATGTGTATGTGTGCGTGCTTGTAATTTTTATAAATTAAAATAAAAGAATTAAGTTATACACGTTGTCAGTGATACAAATTTTTTTACACTAACAAATCAACCAAACATCCTTAAAAATGTGATAATAAAATAGATTAATTTAATACTGTTAAAAAGTAATTCAAAGGAGCTGTGTTGAGGAACCGAACCAACTAGTGTATATCAGCCTTTTCATCTCGGATTTTTTTCAAATTTAATTTGTTGATCTTTTTCACCTTTTCAAATTTCTTGGCACGTGAAATACATACAAATTCAATAATTGGAGTTGCGAATAAACTTTTTCATAAGTCCATATGTCTAACAAAAATTGAACAAAATGGACGAATTTATGATCTACTAATTAAAAATCTTGAAATATTAGTATATGAGAAATTAAATTCTTGGTAATGTTCTATTCTTGGTGATTGCGAATAAACTATCAACACAAAGATATCGGCATTGAATTAATATAGATATTTAAAAGAAATTGTTAAGTTTGATGGTAAAAAAGTTATTAAATCAATATTGGAAAGGAAATAGCAGAGAAGTGCCAAGGACTAGCCTTAACAATTTCAGTGATTGCGGGACATCTTTCTAACACAGCCAGGACATTAGAAGGTTGGAAGGATGTAAGTGAAATCATTGCTAGTCATCCAGATAAATGCTTAGGAGTGCTAGGTTTGAGTTATCAACACTTGCCCAATCACCTCAAACCTTGCTTTCTTTCTTTGGGTGATTTCCCAGAGGATTTCCAGGTTGATACTAGGAGATTGATCCAAGTATGGATCGCAGAAGCTGGAGGTAGTAAAAGCTTGGAGGAAGTGGCAATAGAATATCTGGAGGACCTTATTAACAGGAACTTGATACAAGCTAGAAAAAAAAGGTTCAATGGTGAGATGAAAGCATATGGAATGCATGATCTACTGCGTGAGTTCTGTTTGATAGAAGCTGAAATGACAAAGTTTATACATGCTGAGAGAACTGACCAAGTCTTAATTACTCTTCCAACACAAAAGCATAATGTTTGTCGCTTCAGTTTTCAAACCTTATCTTATTCAGTTGATGATTGTTGTAAGCTATTACCCCCTGTTGCCAGATCTATCTACCTATTTTCTCTATTGGATCTACCTTCTACACCCCACATTAAGCATCTTGGGATATTGCCCATCTACCGTGATCCTATAATACATGAATTTTTCTCTCGTTTCAACCTTCTCAGGGTATTGGCCATCTTCCATATAGATGTCAAGTTCAAGTCATTTCCACTTGTGATTACAAAGTTGTTTCATTTGAGATATCTCCAAGTTCAATTTGACGGAGATGTTCCTGAATCAATCTCAGAGCTTCAAAATTTGCAAACTCTAATTTGTAGTGGTTATTATGTGTATAGAACTTTACCTGGGAAGATATGGATGATGAAGAACTTGAGGTATATACGTATGCAGGGAGCCACTTATTTACCCAGTCCTAGAAGAGAAACTATTCTAAATAAGCATCTTGTGTTAGGGATGCAAAATCTAGATGAACTTTCTGGTGTCTGTTGCACCAGTTGTGCAAATGAATTCCCAATCTGAAGAGATTGATCGTTCGTGTACATTTTATGGAAGACTATCGGCTCGTGGACATGTCCAGCATGAGAAAACTTGAAGAATTCAAGTGTTGCTGGGATATACACATTTGGCCAGAACCCAACATGAGTTTTGTTTTTCCAACATCACTTAAGAGGTTGACTTTAAACAGGTTTTATTATTTTCGTTGGGAAGACATATCATCAACTGTTATCATGTTGCCAAATCTTGAAGAGCTGAAACTTAAAGATTGTAATGCTAGGGATGATGTATGGAGATTGAGTAATGAAGACAAGTTCAAAAGCTTGAAGTTGTTGTTACTGGACGTCATAAGTCTTGAGCGTTTGGAAGCTAGCAGTGATAACTTCCCAAATCTAAAACGCCTTGTTCTGAAGAATTGCACCTACCTGCAAGAAATTCCAACAGATTTTGGGGAAATTGGTACTTTGGAATCAATTGAGTTACATGATTACAGCACTACTGCTGAGGATTCTGCAAGAAATATTGTGCAAGAACAAGTGGACATGGGAAATAATCCCCTTAAGACCACATCCATAATACACGCAGTAAGTTGTAAATCTCTCTTAAAAGCTCTTCAATTCTTCACATTATTAATTACCTCATCTTTATTATCTTGTATATGCAGGGAATTGAAGCTTATTTTGAGGGACCATATAATGCTATCTTCTAAATACAGAACCTTCTAGTTTAGGAGTAAGGTGTAATTGATTCTTTTGTTGCAATTGTGCTGTTAATTCTTGATGAAGAACTAAAGCTACAAAACAATGCTAGCTTACACCATCTTCCTTATGAAAACAACAATTTCCAACTTTGCCAATCCTCAAGTAAATAAAAATATGTGTATACAGATTAAAAGCAGTGATGCGACAAAACTAAGGAAAAAACAGATCCCTTAAACTAAGAAGGTCCAACATCAACTGTGTAAAATTTGGATCTGATCAGCTGTTTACTTCTGTTATTGTGCAGAGCCATGCAGCTATTACTTCAGGAAAGAATTAAATTTGGATCACCAATATGGGTCAATTCAGATTTATATATACAATAAATTATATATCTTTGTTATGTATTTAGCGGGGAAGGGTCAAAGATGTCCTCAACATATTAGAAATGATTTAAAATTGCGCTTCTTCCTCCTATTGGATCAAATTTATTCTTCCTTCCACCTATTTAGAGCAAAAATACCCTTTAATATTAAATTTAAGCCTAAAATTACTCTTCATTTTAACAAAAGTTAACGTGAAATATATAGTTTTTTTAATTAAATATGTAGCATTATTTTTATTGATCCACATGTAATTAAACTCAACTCCATTCACAATTCAAACCAAACGTATTTTAAAAGACCTAACATTTCTTCCTCATCATTGAAAGGACTTTAACTAGGGAAGAATAAGAGTGACCTTCCTCTTACCAAAGAATATTTACTATGGTTGAGCTTTCAAGAAAATGAAGCAGTACAAGAAAAATATAATTAACCAGAAATGATTAAAAGAAAAATGTAGTGGTGAATGATTTTTTTCTGCCCAAAACCCAGCAGTCATACCACAAATTATCAAGCATAGCGTTTCATGGTAAGATTGCAGGTTCCTAAAGCAAGAAAAGTTACATGTTCTTCATGTGATTATTTTTGTCAAGGCTTCACCAAAATCAAGTCTTATGTATTTCTAGGTTTATTCAAAGATAGACTATCATATGGTGGATTTTCTTTGTTTTTTTTTGGAGTAAATATTTTTGTGGTGGGTTCATTTTCAAAATGGTGTTGCTTGGTATTCAACTCAGTGAAGATTTTTAGAACCTACTAATAGATGAACTATAGGCATAGTTATGGTCCAATATTCGATGAAGGAAGAAGTGTTGAGTTTTTGAAAAATAGGTTCTGGTTAATTAGCTGAATTATGAATAGAGTTGAATTCAATTACATGCGGTCCAATAAAAATAGTGTCACAAATTTAATTGAAAAATTATATATTTCACATTAACTTCTGTTAAAAAGAGAGGCAATTTTAGATTTAAATTTAATATTAAGGATATATTTGATCCAAATAATTGAAAGAACGGACAAATTTGGTTCAATAGTTAAAAAATTATTTCGAATCATTTCTAATAGGTTACCTACATATTAAAAATAATATAATTCTAAATATCATATATTTATTATATTAAAAAGAATAAATAATATATAATCAAAATATTATGAAGATCAAAATTCCTTTAATAACTTTGGGACCAAAATTGCATTTGTTACTTGCTTTCCGCATTGATCAGTGTAATTTATTTGACTAATCCAAATTGTATAAAAAACACACCTTCTTTCCGCTCTGATGAAAGATGATCGAACCGATGCCAGCCAAATTAAGTGGTGAAGAAAATTTATTGAATATTCGGTCATTTACTTCATTTATTAAGATAGTAAAATATTATTTGAGAAGAATCTTCTTTGATATTAAAAGTTTCAATATGTGAATAAAATAGCCAATTCTTTATCTATGCTAATTATTCCAACTTATTAGGATTTTTTCACACTTCAACTTCAAATTTGCACAAACGGTAAGTTTTAAAAAGTCAACCAACTAAACATATATATATATATATTTTATTTTTTTTGGTGATAAATAAAACTTTTCCGATTTTTTCTTTTTCCTTGGAAAAGAGGCTTTCCCAAAATTTCTCTTCCAAAGGTATCCAAATCAAGTAACGTCTGGGCTTTTTTGTAAAAGAAATTAGCGTGTGGGACCAAGTTGGCCCATTTGGCAATATAGTCCAAATAGATAGGGAAAAAAAGAAAATATCCTTGGCGTGTATTAATTGTTCAATACATGAATGAACCCTTTCATACAAAGGCAACTGATAAAAATGGTTAGCTATTTGACTTCTTAAAAATCTTCCTTGCCGTCTCTGCTACCCCAAGCACTGTATCCCTTCGGTAACTGTAAAAAAATCCAGTCTTTTCCCACCCCCTTATGAAATCTTGAATTCACTCTGATTGAATTGTTACATTTAAGCCAGAAACAATTTCCAATCTTCTGGTTCTATCAAACCCGTGAGTTTTTACTGAGTTTATAGAAGATGGGTTGATCTGGATTGTGCAATTTTCTGTTGATTTAAGTTAATGATTTGGAAATTTTCAGTTTCTTGATTAAACCCAAATGGTCTGTTGCGAAAGCTCAATACTGCCAGTTGACCAAGGAATAACCGTAGCCAAATCCCAGAATTCAACTGACCCTTGTCTGAATTTGGGGAAAATCAATCAAATGCAGAACAAAAAGAACATGCCCAATTCCAAGAATCATTCAAGCATCCCTGCTTGTCAGCAATCTCGTTATGCTCTGATTGATGTTCTGATTTTGATTGCTGTGATTGGGGCTTGTGGGGTTCTGCTGTATCCTTCTGTTAATCTTTTGATGAACAACACGGGTGAATTTCTCAGATTAATCAGTTCTGAGGTGAAAGAGGAAATTTTTGAAGCTCCAGTGGTATACATCTGTTTAGGACTTAGTATTTTATTTGCTGGAATAGCTCTTTGTGCAGTTGCAGTATGTACTGGCAGGAGATGTGGGAAACCAGGTTGTCGCGGGCTTAAGAAGGCTGCTGAATTCGACATACAGTTAGAGACAGAAGATTGTGTTAAGAACTCAAATCCTACAGCAAAAGATGGAGTCAATAAGAAGGGACTGTTCGAGTTACCTCGTGATCATCATAAAGAATTGGAAGCTGAGCTTAAAAGGATGGCACCTCCAAATGGAAGAGCTATTCTGATATTTCGAGGGAGATGTGGATGCTCTGTAGGTACAATGGAAGTGCCTGGACCGAAAAAGACTCGAAAGGTTAAGAAATAGGAGTAATGTTTATCTGTACAACATATTTTATGCTGAAGCAGGCCTAATTATCAGATATAAGACGATACTATTTCCTTCAAGAAGCTTATATTGAAATAAATCTAGTGGATTATATAGAAAAAGTTATTTGTAGTTTGTATAGTGGAATCATTTCTCTTGCTAGCCTTTTGGTTTAATTATGTTAGTACTGTAGTGGTATAAGCTTGGGAAAAGATTGATACTGGACCCTTGAAGAAATAAAGTGCAGTTATTTTATACTGAAGTAGACCTAATGATCAGATGACAAGAAGATACTATTTCCTTCAATAAGCTTATTGAAATAAATCTAATAGATTATATAGAAAAGTGATTTGTAGTGTGTATATTAGAATCATTTCTCTTGCTAACTTTTTCATTTTAATTATGTCACTATGGTAGTGGTATTTGCTTTATGTGTGGTATTAGTTTAACTCGGTGTTATTAAAAGTGAGCGCTTCCTGCTTAAAGCGCGAGGCGCAACTCTGTCGCTTTTCTTCCCTGAAACAGGGCAGGGGAAAAATGCGCGCGCTTCAGTCACAAAAGCGAGATCCACTGCTGCACTAGGGTTTTCATTTTAAATTTTGTAAAAACACTCTTACCAAGCCTCGCGACTCTCTTCCACTTCTTTTACGTGACTGCTGCGACTTCTTTTCAAGGTAAATTTACTTTATGACTTATCAGGATTATCGACTATCTAGTTCTTGTATCTATTATTTATTTTTTAATTTAAGAATTGAAAGATTTGCTTAATATGTTATTTCTATTGAGTTCTTGCTTAATATTTAATATTATTTATTTTTGTATTAAATTGCACTTGAATTGAAAAAACGTGCTTTTCGCTTCACGCTTCAATGAAGCGAGCCCTTGTCGTTTTTTTCAGCTTCCCGCTCTCCAAAACACTGGTTTAACTGCAGTTTATGTGTTCAAGGCTCCAGTATCAATCTTTTCCTACCACTGTTGCTCATTATCTGAAGTTTGATGGCGAGACCTTTACAATAAATTTGGTAGTATCATGACCAATGCTAAGAAAAAAGTGGAACTTTAAATTGCAGCAACTAGATTTTAAGATATGCTTCTTTCCTGAGATGTTTCAATATATTTCTACATTGTATTCTTGATCTAATAGCTCACGAAATACTCTTGAACTTTTAAGTGTGTGCCTAGATCCAAGAGTGATACTGACACCTTTTAGTACGTATTTAATTGCCAATTATCTTGACAGAATTGTTTAACTCACGAGACAAAGGTTTAACTCGTGTTTTTCAATAATTTGATATGGAAAGAATGTTTTAGAACTGCTCAGGATTGTCATCCAAATCTGTAAGTTGCTTCTGCTTGTTGTCACGATGACAACATTTTCTACTATGATGTCTGGACTTTGGATTTTACCTTTATTAACAAGAACTTCCTGGGATACTTCGATTAGTATATGGCTGGGATACTTTGATACTTTACCTTTTAATTATGTGATTACCTTTATTAACAAGAACTTCCTGGGATACTTCGATTAGTATATGGCTGGGATACTTTGATACTTTACCTTTTAATTATGTGATTGATTACCTTTATTATCAAGAACTTCCTGGGATACTTTGATTAGTATATGGCTGGGATACTTTGATAACTTTACCTTTCAATTATGTGAATACCATGGCTGGCATTTGTGCACTCTGTTGATTCTTTAGCAATATCTTTTATGGTAATTTCTCCATTGTTTATCCCTTCCCTTTCAATTTTTTGAAAATGGGGATCATGTTTGAAATTTTATCTTAATATGGTTGGGGAACATAATTTCTTAAAGAAGGTTACGGTAAGTTCCCTAACAGAATTCGTATGGGGTTTCAATTGAGATTGGAATGTCTTTAGATTGCATTTCTGACTTCAGTACTTCTTCTGCTAAAGAATTTACTTCCTATCACTGCAATGGGCCACTCTGAAGCACATAACTCCTGTAGATGCCAGTGTAACTGTTTGACTTGATTTTGATGTTGCTTAATCTGCAATTTTTCTTGAGAAGTGTCAGAACTTTGGATGTTGGATGGTCCAATATAATCAACTTAGTGTCTTGGGTCAATCATATGAATCAGCCAATTGATTGTCTCATGAGTGAAGGCAGATCTAGGATGGATTCTGCAGGTTCAGTTTAAATTATGTCTACATATGCAAATACAGTTTAAAAAGCATACATATAATAAGATTACATTTATTTTGAGTGCATTTTATCTTGATTCTTGATTCGCCTTCACTTGTGAGTACCCCTTCTTGCCTTAGTTGAGGATTCTATCTTGGATAGATCAATGAGCTTAATTGCAATGTTACTGAAACATAACTCAGGGTGTGTTTGGTATGGAGAGAATGGTTTTCAATTTTTTCATGTTCGGTTGGTTAATAATTTCTTCCCCCGCAACCCCCACTTCTTTTTTTCTTTTAAGAAATGAATCTTGAGCTTAATTCGATCCCAAAAATTAATTTATGAGAAAAAGAGTGTTCAAATCGATATGAGGTGTTCACAATTCCCTCCTTGAATTGACAAGGGACTTTACCATATTTAAAGGGATTTTGAGCACTGGTAATATTAATTCAAATTCTTTATAATTTTAAATAAAAAAAACTAATTCAAAGAATATGGAATTTAGGCTCCATGCTGGAGTATCCTGATAGAGTGATAGTAAAATGCCAATTTATAACAACTTCGAATCAACTGGATACCCACTTGAAATAACATAATTATTAGAATCGACTGTAATTTCATTTTCGGAATGAACCTGTCAAAAACACAACCCACAAGTGAAATTCAATTCATACAGGTAACCATTGATAAACATAACGACTTAGAGTCCGTTTGGTTAAGTTAAAAAAATGATTTTTAAATATAAGTGTTTAAAGCATTTTTTAAAGTGCTGAAATTTATTATATAAATAAGCAGTTATGTGTTTGGATAAAAGTGTTGAAGCTGAAAAAAAGTTAGTGATGTGTTTGGCATATAAGTGCTTAACTTATTTTGATCAAAATGACTGAAATGACCTTAAAATTGTTAACATTATAAAAAGTGAATTACTTTGATATTCTTATTTTCAAAATAATTAGAATTTAAATTAAAAAATTAAAAAAGGAAATAATGATGTGATTATTTAAAAGTTGAAAATTTTAAAAATATATAATTTGAATAAAATTAGGCAAATCTCTCCTTTATTTTTTATTAGGATAGAAAAGAAGAAGAGAAATATTTGTTAGGTTTTATTTGCTTGAGGTATTTTGAAATTATGAAAATAGTATGAGGATAAAAATGTAAATATATTGGTCAAACGTGAATGACTTATAAGCCAAAAAATGAAAAGTTAGGGGAAATCAACTTTTGCTTTTTAGCTTTTTAAAACCACTTTTAAATTTTTAAAATACAATATTTGATTGAGCAAACACTCCAAAAGTTAAAAAAAATATTTATAAGTTGGACAACCAACTTATAAGCTAACCAAACAAGCTCTTAATCCACGGAGTTTTGTCAAAGCTATTTCTCCTGGACAGAATTAAATTTTCTTTGAATGTCAAAATTTATTCCTATTCGATATTTATATCAAATTAAATAATTTAATTTTTGCTATTATAATTTAAGGTGATAACATCTATATTAGAGGTGGTAAAATCAGTTCCTTAAGATCATAAGGTAGCCACGACTTGCTAAAGTTTGGGCTGATAATTGACCAGCTTATTTATTAGTTCAATCCCATTTCAGCCCAATTCATTTTAGTTCATCAAAATTTAGATAATATCAATAAATTAATTCATAAATCTTGTTAAAAATATTTTCAAAAAGACATTTTAGTTTATTTAATATGTTATATTTAGTCATAATAAAGAAAACAATTAATTTTATAAGTTATTAAAAGATTGTAAAAGAACAAATAAATCAATTAAAACTTAATTAGAGTTGGACAGGTTGTGTTATTACTTGAATTTTAGCACATTCCAGCCCAAGTAACTTTTAGGCGAGTCAATAACCCGCTCATTTATTAACTCAGCCCATATTGACCCTTAAATTTAGCCCAACTCGCTCATTTGCCACTAATAATCTATATATACTTAAAAGGAAGAAAATTTAGCTTAAGATTAAGTCAAGTGGCAGCTTAGGAGATTGCCATGTGGTAATTTTAGGACAAAAATTAGTTGGTTAGGTAATTAGTTACTATTTTTAAATTTAAAAATAATTAAATATTAAATATCTATTTTTATCTTTTAATCAAAATTTATTTTATTAGATAAATTCTTAAATGGATCAAATTATTTTCTATTTCGGTGAAAACTTTCTTATAAGAATGATCCAAAAAATTGTGTTTTAGTATTTTAATTTAATCATAATTTGGAGTGGTACATTGAATTTAACCATTAGGAAAAATCATAAAATAATTTTGATCAATTTTAATATTTTTAATAAAATTTAAAAATGAAGTTGAATAAATGATAAGCATATAGGAGTTATTTTTTCTATTTAAATGTGCATTATAAATTTTAAATAAGTTGGCGGTTTCTATGTTGGTGGTGCCTATTAGTTTAATTAAAATTTATGTTTTAGTTAAATATATATAGTTAATAAAAAAAATTGATAGCTTTCAAACGAAGATAATCATAAAGAATTGAAGTTTTTATATTATGACTCCACGATTTTAGGATTCAGTATTTATCTTTATCTTTAATTTAAATTTAAATATGTTAATTTAATTAAAATGTAATATTTTAGTTTAAATTATTAATATGAAGATTTTCGGTTCGAATTTATTTATTTTAGTAGTATTAACTTTTTATTTTAAAAAATTACAAAATTCAAAAATAATAAAAAAATTAAAAAAATTAAAAATATTTTTATCAAATATTTGAAAAATTTTATGATATTATCACTTAAAACACTAAATAAATGAAAGAAATAACAAAACTCTACCATATGGGTTTTATAATTGAATTATAAAATTAATCATTAAAAATATTTTTAAATTTTTTCTTTTTTTAATTTGTCTTTTTTAATTTTTCAAATTTCAAAAGTTCATTAATATATTTTTTAAGACAATATGTATCTTAAATACCTATTTAGTATCATTTATAAAGATACATATTTGTCAAATGTATTTTTGATAATTAACTTTTATTTTAAAAGTCTAATCTAACTTAAGTAATTATGCTTGTGCAACCAAATAATACGCTGTAACTACATCATGACAAACAAATAAACAAGTCATCATAATTACTAGGTTGTGTAATTACATCAATTTTAATTATACAGTGGCTTTCCAAATAGAGCCTTAATGTATTTAAGAACCATAGGATGTTACCATAAGTATTTTAAACCATCTCTTTCTTTATTGGGAAAAGGGTCAAAATATTCCTCAACCTCACGAAATGGCTCATAAATATCTTCATTCCACCTTTTGGTCTAAATATTATCAAATTTTAGTTTTGACTCAAAGAATACCCCTCCTTCCATCTTTGGTCTAAAACTACCCTCAATCTTGAAAATTTAATATTTAAAGGTTTGAAATTTTATTTTCCTAATAAAATATCAGGGCAGAGCTTAGAAAGTACCTGTTATAATATTTTTTATTTTATTTTATTATTTATACAATTTTGTTGTCGTGTCATTGTATATCTTAATTTCTAAAATAAAAAGTAAGAAAATAAAATTTCAAAATCTCTAAATATTAAAACTTTCAAGGTTGAGTATAGTTCTTAGACATTTATATGTAAAAATGACAATCTCTTATATATATAGAAATGAGAATTTTCTATTTTAAATTTTGACACTTTCTTTGTTTTAATATTAAATAATTAGTTAGAAATAAGTTAAAAGTATTTTTGGGCCTTTTTCAATTTATTTATTACTAAAACTACTTGCTATTATTTGTACACAGACTAATATATTTATTTTAATTATTTACTAACTTCTTCCATTCTCATCTTTAGTAGTATATGCATGATTAAATTTCTCAATAATAATACAATTTTAATATTATTTTTGTTTTATACTGAATAACAGTTATATACTTATAATAATATTTAATTTTTGAATTTTTAAATTTTTTAATATTTGAAATTAAATAAATAGTTTTTAATTATTTAAATTTAAAATCTCAAAATATATACATTTCACTAATCTATATATATATAAGCAGGTTATAGGCATGCTTTGATGTGACATGCTTCATGACCTTCATTTCTATTATTTTTTAATTATTTTTGAGTATGTTTTCTATTTTTAAATAAGTATAAAATACAATTATTCAGTAAAATAACTTAACTAGTTAAAAATAAAACAAAGTTGATACATTATCCTAAATGTTAGAACTTCTTCTCCATTTTATACAAGATTATCATGAGAATAATATTTTTAATGATGAAAATATATCTTAAAAATAATATGTATAATATTTTAAAATTTTTGATTGTATGCGTAAATTATATCGATTTTATTAATTCATAAAATAAAAAAGTAAAGAAAATATAATTTCAAACATTTAAATATTAAATTTTCAAGATTGAGGGTAGCTTTATACCAAAAGATAGACGGGGAGGGGTATTCTTGAGCCAAAACTAAAGATTAAGGATATTTTTAGACCAAAAAATATAAAAAAAATATTTCTGAGTCATTTATCATAGATTAGGGGTATTTTTGGTCTTTTTCCATTCTTTCCACCAAAATCAACTTTATTGTAATGGGTTGAATTTCAGGCGTTTTGGGCCAATTCCCAACTTTATATTTTTTGGGCCGAAGTCACTTCAGTTTCAGATCAAAGATTTACGGTTCAAATTGCTCAATCTAATATTTGAAGTTAGAGTTGTTAAGTTATAACTTCAGAGTTTAACGATTGAAATTTAATTTCGAAGTGGACAAAATTTAAATATTTCATAAATTTAGTGTATGTTTTAAATAGCAGTCTTCGTACGACTTTCCCTGCACTCCCCAGACTCTCAACGAGGTCCAATTTTATTGAGTAAAAATTGTGTTGAGGTATCAAAATTGCGTGTTCAATTATCTTTTAGGTTAAGGGCCCTAGTATTGTTGGTATAAAAAAATATTTATACAATTAAATTGATTAATCAGTAAAATTACAAGTAAACATTTATTACAGGTATTAATTAGTAACTTGACAAAAATAGTAAGTGACATGCTATCGTATATACTCCCCCAATATGTGACACCGGTTTCCTTTTAAGTTAATTTTTTTAAAATGATATTTTTATACTGTTGTAAATGTTTAATAATACTACAGTATCAATATTTTAATCATGTGGGTCCCACTTATTCAAAAAGTTCACGTATTTTTCTATTTAAAAGTTCATGTATTTTAAGGGTAGTTTTGAAACATTGCAAAGTGTTTTCATATTTCTTAAACTCGTGCGCAATCAAATCAAGTTTTGCATAGGTGCCGGATGGTGTTTTAATTTTTACTCCTCAAATTAGTAGTCTTTAATTTTTACTCATATTGCATATTTCATGACAACTCGTTGTCCAAAATATCATAATTAAAACTTAATTTACTAGGAAAATTTTTTTAGAGATGTTTGATTGATGGTATAAGTTAAGTGTTATTTAATTCGCAAGACAAACTTTACCCTCAATATTTAAATAACAAAAACAAAGAAAAATCGTCAGGTACAAATTAGCCCTATAAGGCACAAGTTCATGTACTGAATTTCTTCCCTTAGGCACAAGTACATGCTACTAATTTATGCTAGACCACACAATTTCATGCTACTGAACTTACACAGTCCAAGGCACAGAATTCAAGCAAGCGAACTTTCTGTCCCAAGACACAAGTTCATGCTACTAAACTTGTGCCTCTAGGCATAAGTACTTGCTATTGAAATTAGCTGCAAACATAATCTGTGTGAACTTATGCCTTGAGACCCATAACAATGCCAAAACTTATACTTTGTAATTTTTTTATTTTTAGTTGTTATGGGCACGTTTAATTATTTTTTTTATTTGTTTGGTTTTGATTTTAATTAAAAATCATAAATTTGAAAAGTAAAAATTAAAAACTATCCTAAAATAACAATATTTGTGTGCATCATATAAAATGGAAGAGAGAGAATAAATAAGTTGTGAAGTACATTGATATATTATCATATTAGTATAATGAGATGTGACAGAATCCAAAATGGGAAACCCCGTGAGAGCAAGGGGTGGTGGAGTGGGAAGAAAATGAGATGTGAAACCTAATTACCTAATTGGGTAAATTAAAAAATAGAAAGATTTGGAACTAACCATCAGTGGTGCCAAAAAAAAAGTATCATTCTTTAATTATAATTTTGTTAGGGAGAGAGATTAGGCAGATGAGCTCTCAAAATTGCAGTATTGACTGCACACCTTGCATTCCAATGCTTGTCACCTTCTGGAGATTACTGTAATAGCAGTACCCCCCTTTTTCTTTTTTCAAAAAATTTTCTACTTTATTAATGTGATGTGAGGATTCTTTCATTTCATCAGCTCATTTAAGATATACTGCCATTCTCAAATTTCCAAATTTAAGTCTTCTGTCCACTAATAAAGGGAGAAAGAAAAGGAAAATTCAATTTAATGTTATTAGTGAAATATTGTGGAAGAATGAAAAAGTCTTAAATCGCTGGTTAATAAGATGTATGATATTTTTATATGGATTTATGTCATTTTTTTCTCATGAGCTAAATTGCAGGATTGACTTAAAGTATTTTTTTTTAATATGAGTATAACGAGGACTCATCTAACACGATGTTAACCCCAATTTAAATTATTCGTGCTCTAGATATCTAGCTATGATAGTCATGAGGTGGGTATTGAAGAATGAAAAAGTTCAGTTAATGAGATGAGGGATGTCTTATATGGACTTGGGCAATCATTTTCCTCATAGTGACTTTACCATAAATTTATATACATAGACAAAAGTAGAAATAGCACTGGTCCTTTTTTTCAAAATAACGGTGTGCTGGAATTTTTGGATTAAAGTGAAACTCTATGACTTTCAATTACTGGACGAGAAAAGTGGCTATTTTAAAAAGAATTTCCCAAGGAAGTTTACTCCATGTAATCTTCTACGGTTAAATCTATATATCTATATAAAATAGAAATTTAGACCAGCATGACGTCCTCATAATTCAGAGAATATTTTTTTTTTCTTCATATTTTCTTAAAATTACTTTTGAAAAAATACAGAGTCCGGGAGAAGCACAAATATGCGCTCCACAATCGATCAAATCACAGAATAAAATTCCCAACAAACACACTCCTTCATATGGGTCTCTTGCGGTTTAAAACTCTGTTTTTCATGTAAGTTTACATATTCAAACTCATGGTGAGGCCAATTCCATTCTAGGGCTTGAGAGGATTAATGATTTGCTCCTTCAATTCAAGACTTCTAATATTAGCAAACCTTAGACCAAATTAATATCTACTTGATCCTTGACTCTCGGACCGTTGTTGAGTTATGTATATGTTACTATTCTTCAATATTTTTTATTTTTTCCTTGATTCTCTCTATCTTTTTCCTAAGTAAATCTCCTCTTTCTGAATTTGTTATTTTCTTAACTTTCTCATGTTTTATAGGCGTTTCAAGGCTTCAAAGTCTAGAGATGAGTATAAAATAATTACGTTAATCTTCATTAGCCCTGAGATTACAAAATTGAAACAAATCTAACAACAAGATTTGATATGACTTTCTTGTTATTACATTTTATAATTTTTATCCGGGTTATTAAACACAACAACTTTTCTCTATGCAGATTCTTTAGGCTCTATTTTCTCTTCTTTTTTTTTTAAGGTAGAATCTAATTTTATAGGTTTGGATAAAAGAAATAAAAAGGGTCATGATTCTTGAATAATTAGGGGATGAGAGTTTTCTTCTTTGATATCTTCCCTTTCTTTTTAAGCTCTTAAGCAGAAAAAATTGCAAGTAAATATTTTATAATCCCGCACTTATATAATAAGTCTTTTTGAAATTATTAAACAAGAAAATATAGAAATTGAATATGTTGTGATCATTCACTTGTATAATATATATTTACAATTCTATATTTGATCAACGCGTAATTTTAGACGATATTTTTTATCTTCACTCTTTTCATTCAGTTACTAAATAATAAAGAAATTAATTATTTATTCTCTCTTTATTATACTCCAAAAAGTCAACATTGGAAGTTCAAGGTAATTACCGGGGGAAAAAGAGTTGTTCCTCTCAATAAATGGTACAGGACCAAGGAACATAGATAAAGTGGTCAAAGATATAATTGCGGGTATTATTAGCGTTTTTAAAATTTCATTTCAAGTTTCACTTTGAATGTTGAGTCTTATCTTCCTTGGCCCTATTATTATATTAGTAGCTCTAATATACATCCATGACAGGTGCAAGGTTTTGCCAATAATTACCTATTTTTTAATCTTTTTATCCTTTTTATCTTTTTATTTTTACCTATTCTCAGTTTATATGTTTCCTATTGTACAAAATTCTTATTTTGTTAAGAGGCTGAAATGTAACTGTAATTGATTGTGATGTGTGAAAGATGTTAAAGTTGATTGATTATGATATTTTATAACTTTTTGTCCCACTTCAGTGTGATCAAGATTCAAAAAAAAAAAGAAGAATTGCTTAGTCGTTAATATGAAATAATTTTTTTATTTCAAGGTCTTAAACTAATAGCGTTAAATGAAATGATTCAAATTGAAGAAGGAGTCAAAATGTATTTGTCGTCCAATATAAAGCAAGAGTGTTGCGATTTAGACCTCAACTTGTGCAATGCACAATTTTTATATATTCTGCTTGATATTATCTTATTCTTTGAGAATGATGAAAGATAACCACTAATGTATATTTTGTAGATACGGAAGAAAATGAAAATGAGAAGATCTTGATAATGAGATCTTCAAATTAAAAAGATTACAGATCAATCAATCATGAGAATTTTTAGAGGGTAAGCATACTTTTAGGTCTTAGAAATGATGACAATCCAAGAAAAGATAAGATTGATATAGAGAGTGGATTAAGGGGATGAACACATCAAGGGATATGAATGAGGAAGAGAATCTAAATAAGAGGGATAAAAAAAAAAGAGAAAAAATTTTGTAGCCACCTCATGAGGTCGGTATCCTTTTAAATAATAAAATCTAAATTGCAACCTCATGATGTCAGGTAAAAATGTTTTGCATATAACCTGTGACTTGAGGTTAGTATGTTTTGATCAAACTGTATAATTTTAAAAAACGATCTCCTGAGGTTAGTTCTTTTTTTTTTTAAAAAAAAAAAAGGGATCCGCGGGCAAATAGATCCCATTTCTCTCTATCTCTCCCCTCTCACTGTCCGCCGGAGAAATCAACAGCCAGCGCCCCCCTCCCCAGCCTTTAGCCCAGACTGCCGTCGTCCCTTGCCGTCCGCCCACTGCCAGCCGGAAAACCTCCATTAGAAGTATTATTTTCTTTATTTCAATCTTTAATTATGCATATTAGTTGCATTACATTGTATTATTTTAGTTTAATTGATTTAGATTCTTGTTCAATGTTAGTGTTTAGATTATTTTAGATTAGGGTTTAGTTTATGTATATACTGTATACTTTAATTAAAAATTATTGTTGAATTAACTTTATGAATGGTATTCGAAATTAAAATTGATATGAATTTACTAATCAGATTGTTAGTTAGATATTTGATTAGTTACATTTTGGTTGTGTAAAATTAGAATTGAACTTAGAATTGAATTTTTGAACTTTGAACTTACAATGAACTAATTGAACCTAGAGTTGAACTTTATGAACTTAGAAATTGAATTAGTTCAATTGCCAGAAAAAAATAATTCTTAAGTTGAAAGTTGAATTAAATTAAGTGTTAAATTTATAATTAAATATTAAATAAAGAAAGATTATATATATTCTTAAATATTTAAAAATTTAAATTTTAAATTTTTTTATGTACATAAATATTGATCGTTGGATGTATAATAAAATTATATTGGTCGAGGGGAGATAAGGAATCAAATTATAGAAGGCATCACTAGTTTTGTGAATTATCGATAGCTAGAACCTTCAGCAGTAAGTTGATTAAGTGTCGCATCTGACCCGAGCACGAACTCCGGACGCGATAAATTAGAACCTGATATTTAAGCTAACCCATGGCATAGCATAATACTAACATAATTTGATCTTAAACAGAAAAAACTAAGTGGAAGCTATGAAATGTACACCATTCTTTATATGTAAGGACATGGCTCGATAACAACGCAGAGTCATAAACGTGGCTACTACATATTTACAGAAAGCCTCACCAGTTTGATGACTGTTAGGACAGTCCTTCTTCAAATCAGAAGATAAATATTACTGAAATAAAGGAAACACGCTCTGTCCTCGGAAGATGAGGACTCTACTATAAATTTGAAGTGGCTGGAAGTCTAACTGCGGGTTGAGTCCGAATACCTGGATCTATCATGGCCTGATATAGCACATAGAGTACGCGGTCAATACTTAGAAACATACTAGTATATAAGAACATAACTATGAAATCAAGAACATATTTGTAATGCGAGAAAAATTGTATATAAAGTATGGTTGCTTCATAAGCTAAGGTAACTCCAATGACCCTATCGGAGATGTATGAATACTGACGCCCATTATGCTAGTTTTGAAAAACATTTAATGAAATACAAGAAAAATCAATTTTAAGAACATATATGTATTTGAAGACTGAATAATATGAAATAAACCAAAATTTGTAACCAACATAACTATACTGAGCTGACGAAATTATACTATGGGAGAGCCTATTAACCGACAAACTCTAATGTAGGCCTCATGGAGCCCGACGTGTAATCCCGGGTGGAAGGGCATTGTACCTTACCAAGGTTAATAACTATAACTGGCGTGATATCTTTCGTGACTGGGGACGATAATCTCCA
This sequence comes from Datura stramonium, assembly GCA_018107945.1. Taxonomy (NCBI): domain Eukaryota; kingdom Viridiplantae; phylum Streptophyta; class Magnoliopsida; order Solanales; family Solanaceae; genus Datura; species Datura stramonium. Next base: position 519,476 of record JACEIK010000204.1, on the reverse strand, counting down.
ATAATGATGACCCTTGCATGCGCCCATTGAGGCGAGGAAGAAGCTCTCAAATAATGACGATCCCATATTCCTCGAGCTAAGGAAAATATTCTATACTATTGAGAATCCCTTATCCTATGGTGATACATAGTTTTGAGACCTGGAGTGCGCTGGAACCTGGCCTACTTGATCACGATACTACTCCCAAGCGAACATAAAGATACATAAAATTAGAAAGTCTGGAAGCTAATGTTCTAAAACTAGTCAGAACCACTTTATCTAACAAAGTTTCTGAGCCTAGAGATCTATAGACATATCATAGAGGAGCTCAAAACCCAGTGTTATAAGATTGATCGGGGCTACTTTCTATTAGCAAGAGACTTGAGATCCTAAAGAACTATAGACATGGTGATCATCTTTGAATTCATGAAAATCATAGACTCGGCTGGTGTATCATATGTACAAAAATTATGAAAAAATCATATATTTCAAAAGATTCATATTTTTTCGAAAATAGTGAAAAATTATAGTTGAGCCTTAGAAATCATTCTATAATCGTATCATGGACAAAATCATGAAATTGAGAGGAAAATCACGAACATACATAATTATTGATCATAAGAACTTGAAAGACATGGATAATCATTGGAGATTTCATACGTAGAATCAAAACCCTAAGACAAGCTTTACTAGAGAATTGAAGATTCTAGGATTTATGAAATTAGCTGGTACACAAGGATGAAAGAAGATCTTTATTGAAGTTCCACATACCTGGTTGAAGCATCCCCCTAAAGATCTTGAAGCTTACTGCACCTTGGAAGAAAACCTAGTTCTTGAGCCTTGAAGAAGGGAAAGATGACTTATGGATAATTTTTGAGTAGAATGAGAGATTGGACTAGGAAAACTCTCTTCTAATTCATCCCATAGAAAGCCCAAAATCGGTAGTTTAGGATTTAAAAGCATATGGAAATTATAAAAATACCCCAAAAGAAAACGTTCTTGAAATCTGTCCGTCTAGTGCTAGGGTCGTACCATAGCAACTCGTGGTGACATACGGATCATGGTCAATGCAATTCATGGCTTCTAGGTGGCTTAACAGCTTGCTAAAACTCTTTCTATGGTCCCTTGGTACGAATCTTACCTAGATACCACGAGTCATTCCATGACTCGTGGTGATGAACTAGTGTATCCATCAAACCTAATAGTACTTCACTAAACTGGTCATAACTTTTTGCTTCAAACTTCGATTGATGTAAAGGCTGGATGCGTTAGAAAAAAAGACTCAACGGGATTCAATTTGATATGTCGGATTATCCAAAAACACTTCATAAAATAGGATTATGATTATTTGAAGTTGATCCTTGTAAGAACCTACAAGAGAAAAACTCAATCGGTAAGAAGCTATCAACTCAACTTTATGCTAGAGGGGTTTCCTTATGACCTCAATTTGTATCAAATATACAGCATCTCACACTTGAAATTGATATTAGCCTTGTTTTGGCAAATTCTCGGGTTTACATCTATCATGCACAGAACAGTTTCAAACTTAGCTCAAAAATCCGAGGGTGTACAATCTCAGCTGCATCGAAACAATGATTTATACCATCATATTATGACTCGTACTGAGTCTTTTAGCCATTGATCCTTCCCTAAAATTCTATGAACCCATCGACCTACAATCCCTTCACTCTGATTGGTACTACCTTGAAGTAATGATAGTCGGATCTAGTCGTGATTTTCTTGACACTTTGTCACGGTCCGAACATAGGCCCGGATCGAACCCCGAGACAAAGAACTCGGGAAGCCAGGTAGGCCCCATGGCATGAACATGATATCTAAACTCAACATAATAATCAAATCTAACATACATAATAACGAGTCTGCATACATATCAAGCTAATACGAGATACAGAAATAACAAGATGATTTCTACATAATGTCTGAACCTCTAACATAACTGATGAGCTGATGGGACGGCATCCCCAACTAGCTCGATAAAAGTCTGAAACTGAAGAGCATAACTACAGGTAACTAAATGTCCTCGAAGGATGAGGACTCCCCAACTTTCCTCTTTGGAAGTGAGGAATGTGAACTCGAGAATTGATTAATGGTGGGGTGGACCTGAATGTCAAAGCTTGTAGCATGAAATGATACGACGGAGAGAGTGTGCGGATGATGCCCAGAAATGTACTGAGTATACAAGGTAAATAAAACGGGCGTTAAGAAAGAATACATAAGAATAGGACAACATGATCATAAAATAAATATCAATAGAAAAAACATTCTAAGTTTAAGGCAGTATTTAAACTTTAATTATAAAAAAATAAAAAATTAAAAAAGAGAAATTTTATAAAAACATAACTTGAGCCAAATTAACATAATATAACCATGCATAAATCATGAGGAACAATGGGAGGTCTCGTCTTCAGCACCATCATGATAGAGTCTTGCTTGATGCCCACTATTTCGCCGAAGTGGTCGGGGACCATCCGGCTTGCCGAGGCAAGGGAATGCGTCCATGGTGATATCACAAGATCAATAATATATATATATATATATATATACACACACACACACACACCTATGGTGGCACGTAGTTTTGAAGCCACGGAATTTACACGAAGATATTTGGATCTACTGGTGGTAGCAATGCTTCCAAAAATATCACGTGAGGATAATATAGTAACCGTGAAATAATTCATGAATTTTATGGTTAAATAAATAATAACATGGTGGATCCCACTTAAAATACATGATTAGCCATGAATAAGGGCCCATAAGATTGGTCCAAAAGTCATAAATCCATAAATCGTGAAATCCATGCATACTTGTAAAAACGTGTATATACCCAGTATTCATAAATCCATGATGAATACTTGTAGAATCATATTATGAATCATAAATCATAATTTAGGGCTTAAGAGGATCAAAATCATAATGGGATCATAACTTGACTTTTCATGAAGCATACATAATTGGGCATAATTTAATTAAGATTTGAAACTATAAATTAATAATCAAAATAGTTATAAAAAATCTGCCCATGATTTAAAAAATTATTTGATACATGAAGGAAATTGACCCACGGATAGATCATAGAGAATTTCACAAGAATTGGGATAAACCCCATAAGAACATGAAGCTAGATTCTAGAATTGAAATTCTGTGGTTTTGAAAATTTTGGGTATGAGTGAAAGGAACTTTCTCATTCATAGCCTCATATACCTAGGTAAATCGATCCAACACCCCTCTTGAAAGCCCAAAAGAAATTGAAGAAAATTTGGAGAGATTCTTCAAATTTTGATCTTCAAGAAAAAGCTCTAAGTTGCATGCATGGAGTGGAAATACTTAGAATAGGCTTTAAGACCCCTTAAAACCCTACTAACTGAGCTTAAAACGACGTAGTTTAGGACCTTAGGGCTTAGAAATATAAAAAATAACCTTAATGAAAAACTTAGGTCTGCCAGCTGGGGTGACAGCAGTAAAACACTTGAATTCGTTACTTCACTCGTTGTTTCACCTCATTTTCAATCGCAGGTCTACTACTAGACCGGACCTGACGATTCGTTACCATTCCCAACAACTCGTCATTACCATCTGTGGTCACCACTGCCCATTTTTGAAGTACTTCCAAGGAGCATACCACAACCCGTGGCTCCAACTAGCAGTCGATCCATGACTCGTGGCTTGCCTCCTTGACATGAACACCCTCACCACGACTCCCTTCCAATGACCTGTTACATCAACCAATGGGTTGTCCTTAAACCCGTTGTCATAGAACTCCTCACAGCGGGAGCCCAACCACGGCGCCTCGATTCGTCGGACGTACATTATCGTGCAGGAAATTTCTGATCTCTTTTACTACTTTTCATTTCAAATTCCGAGTCTATTCTTAAGCACTTCCGAATTATTACACACTTCATGCTAAAATCTATGACTCCATTCCATGAACCCTTGTTACGACTCATATTGACCTAGTACGAGTCGATAGAGCTTTTCATGACTTCTCAATCAAAATCTGTTGAGTTCTCTGGACAACACACTACGAGTCTCACCTTGAAGCTATAACTCATACTGAGGCATTTTCGAATTTCTCTGCCTGATCAAATTTTAAATTTTGATTCTAGTCTTAGGAAACTTTGTGATGTTACCATGTCCTTGTAGGATATGTCAATGCGAGGGTGCTTAACAACAAAGATTGTTAAGCTTCTCTATCAAAAGAAATTTAAAAAATATTATAAAATGTGGACTAGTCATGGAGATACAAATAGTAGTTTTGATAGATTTCAAAACTTTATTGTTGATGAAAGTAATAGGAGTGATGGAACCTAATATCCAAAATTATAGAATGTGACATAGTTCAGATGCTATGAGATCCATTCCGAATTTAAATTCGGTAACCATGTTGAAGAAGCTCCAAATCATGAAGCTAGACATTTTTTAGATAGTCATCTTTTGCTAGTCGGACTTTATATGTGGGACTCCACACTCTCAGTTATCTATAGCAGTTAAGCTATTAAGAATCCAATCAAATTGAAATATTCCACAAGGGATAATGGACTATATGATTGACCATATGCGTGAATTAATTTATCCGAATCTAGAGATACCTCATAATTGTTATAAGGCAGCAAAATTGATGTCGAGTTAGGTATCGTCGATGAAATTGATTTTATTAGCCAAAGTGGTTGTATGTTATTGTCACGCCCCGCCTTGGGGGTATGACTGGCACCTGGTGCCCTAAGAAGGGACCTGGACTACTAACTGGTGGGCCAAGGCACATCTGGTGCCTGGCTAGCTCTATCTCGGGTTCCTGGAAACAAAGGGAGTATATAACGAGTACAGTAAGCCACGGCCTCACAGGCCATCTGGCCTATAGCCACACTGCACTGTAATAACAATACAACCAGGAACATACTCAAAATCAGGAACCTATGCGGACGACAAGGCCACCATGCTGACTAGTCATTTGAAACTTAAACAAGGAAATACTGAAAAGCTACGAGCGGAAGGTCACCACTGCACTGTCAAGCTATGAGCTCCCCACACGGCCAATATAAAAGAAACAAAAATACTAAAAAGCTATAGAGGCGCACGGCCTCACCACGACCGGCTCAACTGACCACAAGGAGATAATATACAATCTGCAAGCCTCTATGAGTAACAATAGAAATGATCGGGACAGGGCCCCGACCTACCCATACTATACATCAAAGGAAAAGAGCTACACCTCTGGAATGGACTCGGATGACGAGGAGCGATAACTCAATAGGCCATTTGGAATCACAAGGGATCGCCTCCTCGTCTATGAGTACCTGCAGGCAAGTAATGCAGCGCCCCACTGGGCGTCAGTACCGCTGGTACTGAGTATGCAAAGCAACTGAAATAATATAACTTCAAACAACTGATTATAGATAACGCCCTCTAGCAAATCGTATGGCGGAGATGCTTGAATACGAAGGAAGCTGGTAAAAAACTGAATCATGCTTTACGTACTGATAAGGCGGAGGCGTACCTGTAAATGCGACGGCTTGCGTCTAGTAGCTAGTATATAACACATAAATAGATATACAAGTAGCAAGCAAGAACCAATACCAACCCCCATAAGCCGGATGGCACCAAGCAAGCAAACAATCTAATACCTCTACACGGGTCAAAACCTGCCAAAAATAAGTTACTCCACTCATCTTGCTCACTTCGGGCTCCTCTACCAGCCTGGGTCTTCGGCTCCGGGCCTCGGCCTCTGGTATAAATAACCGTGTCTGGGTCGAAGGACCGCATTGTAGATAGTAACGGTTAATCTGGATCCCCGGACACAAACTCAAACGGGGCTACCTAAATCGGAGCTACACCTGAATAACTGAATGTACAGACAGTAACAGATAGGGTCTGGTTCCTTGGACACAAAACTCAACAGGGCTACTGAAGCCGGAGCTGCACCTGTAATGATAATCAGACTGCTATGGGGGAAAGCTTCATCCCATCTTCGTCAAAATCATTTGGGGCGGCATGCCACTCCTTGGAGTGACGGAAACCCACCGCTTAGTGGGCGACACGATTACCAACCCGGGGGCGGCGAGGACGCCAATAAGGGGCCCCTCACGCCACAACCAAGTCTCAACAAGCAAATAGCCATATAAATAGCAAGCATGTATAAGCTGAAAAGATTATACGCTTGATTTCTTATTCTGATCTCTTTACGTACTAGTGATTCTTCTTGTTGTACTGATTCTGAAATCTTTCTTCAACTGTTGGCTAATCTGTAGGCAATATCTCGTCTGACTAACTGATTATACTTTACTAGCTTATATTCTGAAAATCTGTTTCTTTTTATTCTATAACATGCTTGCTAATCATACAATAAGCTATTACGAATGCGGAATGCTAACTCGCCCTTTGGCGCATGCTTTTCTATCTTTCGGACTGAAATACGATACGGCAACGCAAACCGAGTATGTACTAGACTTACTCAATTCTCAGCATTCAACTCCGAGTTTCAAATGCAGGTTTACTATGATTCACAACACTAAGACTTACTAACTTGCCGAAGAACAACTTCACATATCTTAACCTCGAGTTGTTGGTGTCGGACGAGGCTCAGTCAGTACTCGAGCTAATTCTCCCAACTGCATTCCATATACACGTCAATTAGTACTAAATACAACACTATTCTGAAGGACGACGTCACCCTCGATATAATTATAGCTAAACTTAGGCTTATCGAAGGAAGCAGTCGAAAACTTCGCTATTTTCAGAGGTTAGGGAAGGTTGAAGTATTCACTTTACGGCTAAGGAGCACATAGACACTAGTTTGGAGCAATTCTACTTACCTTAGTCCGGAGCTCGACGATTCGTCAGCCGTATTTCGCGGCAAAATCCAGTAGGAATGCTCCCTGCTGCTACATACCTCAATACCAGAGGTTAATTTGAATTTGGACTACGTTTGGCAGCGTAATCGAACGATAATATATCATCCCCTTCGTCCCTCTCTCTGTTTCTTTACGTTTCTGGAAATTATCAATGAAATGAATCACTTTGAAACCGAAGTGGGACTTATATATAATGGACAATATAAATCGCATTCAGGGAATGCGATTTATAAGATCACATTCTGGAATGCGATTTATAAGTTGCATTCTTGGAATGCAATTTATAAGTCGCATTTTGCCCTGTAACCAGCGCCCGACTTGGCGCTTATCCGATCTTTCGGGCCTTTTTCTAGCATGTATGGCTTTCAAATACTCTTAACCAACACGCGAATAGGCCATCTATGTGCAGAGGCTACGGGGGGTGTAACGGTTATACTATATGATAATGTTGATCTAGAATCTTGTAAATTTTGTGTAAGAGCTCATTTTAAGTGGGAACTTCTAGCGAAAATAGAGTTTTTGTTAAGGCGATGCATTGCTTACCTATTATACTCAAGTTAAAGGGTTGTACGCATCAAATAGCTCTGCTCCATGGCTCCAAAGAAAATAGAAAGTCACTTAGTGTTATGTACCATCCATAAAATGGAGGCTTGACATTTTGATAGAACATATTCACATTTCCCAGCTGAATCACAGAATATTAGGTTGGATTTATGTTAAGATAGATTCCTCCACATTTTATTTTCTGCTGCGCCATATTCTTGTTGGCCTAACCTTTCAACAACGTATAATCTTCCACCGGAGATGTGTATGACTAGTACATATATTTTTCTTAATTGCGTTATTTCTGACCACGCATAATTCCAAAGGCTTGATTGATATATAATACTTGCATCTTGATTGATGAGCTAAAAAAATATTGTGTTAATTGAAAGGAGTTGAAATATTTGGCGTTTTCTTAAGCAGAATTTTAATTTTGTGGAGTTGTCTTAATGTGCTATTAATAATTGAAAGGTATCTTGTCCTTACTGCATGGAAAATACTAAAACCGTTCACTTTAAGCATCACCGAAAAAAAGTTCTAGTTTGATTGTCAAGGTCAGTTCTTGTCAGTAGATCATGAGTTTAGGAGTATGAAAAATTCATTCGAATGAGAACAAAATTGAATAGAGGCTTGTCCACTTCCAATATTATCGGGATATGATATTTATACTTTTCAAAGGTTAAAAAAGAACAACCGTACAAATTTTATGGGTATGGTGTTGCACATAATTAGACAAAACTGAGCATATTTTGAGAGTTATTATATTGAAAGGTTAATCTTCCGACATAATATTGATATCATGCATGTTATTGAAAAAATACTTTGATAATTTATTCAACACAATAATGGATATCAAGAGCAAGAAAAAAGATAATGTTTAGACAAGAATGAACTTACCCCTAATATTGTAGGCGGAAAAATTTATGATTGGAGGAGAAACAGAACAACAAGTTCTTCAAGCAAAGACTAGTTATTCATTCACAATGGACCAGAAATGAAAGAATTGTGAGTGGGTTGAGCAGTTGAAAATGTGTGATGGGGTGACTTTCTACACGCTAGTGGGGCTCAAAGCTAGGGGACTTTGAGGAGTAAACTGTATCTGAAGTCATATTATAAAATATTAATAATTAATTATTCTTGATTAATTACTAAATTAGTTTTCATTTTAGAAAAGGAATTAGGGAGGCAATTAACTCCAAGGTGAGGCCTTCCAAGATCAATCACACGAGAGAAGAAAATCCTTGGAGATTTAGACATTTGAGTTGAACCACGAGCTGAACACCTACTGACCTCTAATTTAAAGTAATAATTACTTTCTTTTTTAAATTTATATTACAATTTTATCTTCTAAATTCAAACACAATATCAACAATCAATAGAGGGGAGTTCTATAAATTGTTACTCAATTAGTTGATAGCCGAGACATACCACTTCCTCAAGAACATATTGATCGGATGTTGCTAGAATTTGTTGGTGGCACGAATAGATTTGAAATTTCTTATAACATGTCCCACTAATCATATCATCAATTTCATTCAATACTAGAAATATAGGTACTTCTCGTGATTACAAGAAGCGAGATGGGTAGGGGGCAGAGTGAAGGTCATGGAGTAGAAGATCATTGAGCTATCTAGCCAAGTAAAAGCCTTGCAAGCCATGGAGTAGAACATCCTTCCCGGGCAATCTAGCCAAGTAGAAGCCTCACACACCATAGAGTAGAAGATCACTGAGCTATTTAGCATAGTTAGTGGGGCTTAAGGCCCAAATAGACACATTACTTTCTTCGGCAGCATTTTCGATTCCCCTGTGTCCCGATGATGTAGTTCCCCCTCCTAGACCTCCCCAATATCGACCTACTCCACAATGTTATGTATACGGTCAATAACAAGGTCGATAGATGAGCCTGCTGATAACGATGATGATGGTAAGGAGGAGGATCACGTGGTAAACACATAGCCACATGATTGAACTTTAATCTTGTAGATACTAGCTTATGCCTTTTGTGATGGTTTATAAGAATTATATAAGTGTATTGTGAATGTATGCAAACTTTGAAGTATAATCCTTTTAATTTATGACTCGTGTGACTTTTTCATTCAATTTTGAAATAGTTCAAGTTGAATTTGATGTAGTATGGATCAGAAGATTTAGTAAATGTATGTGTTGTAGTTTGATAGATTGTTGGCGATATACAAGCTTAGATTAGTTGTTTATATTATACGTTATTATATTGAATTAAATTTGCAGGTGGATAGTTGCAAAAATAATATTTTACTGTTTGTTTTGTAGAAAATAAAAGTTTTTAGGCCCAGCTATTTAGCACAAAAATAAAAATATATATTTCCTTACTCTGAGAAAACTGGTCTCATGAGGTCGGAATGAATATATAAAGAACATAAAATAAGATACAAACCTCATAAAGTTAGTATGATTAATATTTTGTGAAATAAATAAATTTCGGAAAAAAAAGCATACATACCTCATGAGGTCATTTTTTTCCACTTCGTAATGTGGTTTTTGAAATCGATCAAGAATTTTGCTACACATGATTGAAGTCAGGAGTTTTAGGTCGCTTCCATGGCAATCGACCTCCTAGTGTCGATTTTTTACGTCTGTTTCGAAAGTTTTTAAGTAGTAATTGTGCTCATTTTCGAAAATAATCAAGTCAACCACATAAACGAGGATATTAATCTACACATTCGTCCGTTGCAAGGTGAAAAGATATCAGAATATGACTATATTAATCCATATTTCTTCAGGGCGGTTTATAATTTGGCATAAACCAATAACGTGATGCCTATTTCAACCTATACAAAAAAATTTGGAGCCTATACACCTTTTTTCGGATTGAAAAACTGAAATTCTAGTGGTAACATCATATATGCTTCTTCTTTAAAATCTTAGTGCAAGAATGCATTATGAACATTCATACGATGCAATTCCAGTTTAGTGCCACCACAATAATAAAAGATGTTCGAATGATCACCATCTTGGCGACTAGATCAAATATCTCATCATTATTAATTTCCTCCACCTGATGATTGTCGAAAATAATTAATTGATCCTTATATCACACTATAGTACCATTAGAGTTGTATTTGATCTTATAAGTCCAGATCTGCGAAGTGCACCTTATCTGGAGCCCAATGTCTCCATTCCTATATTTTGTTATCTTTAAACGACTTCGTCAAGTCCTCATTATAATTAATTATGGTCATGCCCTTCTATTTACATTGACAAGTTGGTCTTTGTTGTTGGGCTAAATTCAACTCCAAAAGTTATTTCAGCGTGCGGCGTAGCCAAAAATTTCCGCGAAGGGTGTTGAAATATTGATAATTATTTATTTTCTTTTGACAATGAGTGCACAAAAAGTTTTTTAAAAAAATTGTATAATGTTCAGTGTTCACCGTTTTATAGAGTATATGTCATTATTCTCCTGTTTTATTTTTAATTGTTAGGATAAGATTTGCGCGCTCCACATTAAGAAAAAATTAATAGAGATGATAATTTAACTAACATAACCCTATTAATTTTTTGAAAACATACAATAATAATTCTTTTCATATTTTAGAATGACGTTGCTAAGTACTAAGGATAAAATTGAAAAAATATGATCAATTATCTCGTGAATTTTAAAATAATTATTCTTAATATACGTAGCAATTAAAATAAAATGAAGGAAATAATATATTTTTTTAGGAAGGATGTTTAATTAGTCATTCTTTGCTGATTGAGCTCCACTCCTAACCTGATTGAACAAAAAGAAATAGTATTTAGTTTTTCAAAAAAAAAAAAAACTGTTGTCGTTTTATTTATATCAAATTAATTTTTCAACAACATGTTTATTTTTGGGATTAAAACCAAAAATATATGTTATTGTGAATATCTTTTTGGTGTTTCTTGTTTCTTGATATTAAGTCCATAAGAATTAATCACGAATGCGACAGCTCGTCTGTTTTTTGAAAATTTTGAATTTAATTTGTATTTTGTTATTTCAAGGAGTATTATTCTCTTTTTCCTTTTTATTTTATTTTATTTGAATTGATGGTGACATAAAGCTTTAAGTTTTCATTCAATAATATAATTGTGCTAAACAAATAACATAAAGTACTTTAAATAGCATATAGTTATTGTAATTTCCTTTTCTTTTAAAAAAAAGGTTAGCCATGAGTTCATCCATGTTATAAAGTTATGGGTCTGCAGTGGACTTTACTGGTATTTGGTTTTCATCCTTGTAATTTGGGCCCCATGTTTTTAGTCTAAATATTAATGAGTATTTGTATAGACCTAGCAGTTTTTTTAATTTCTTTTTGTCAGAAGGGGGGACCTAATATAATTTGGATCCATTTTTAACTAATAACATTTATCCTTTGTGATTTTATAATGGACCATATTATAAAATAATTTCAGATATTAAACCAATGTTTTCCTTTTTTCCTTTTTGGCATGTGAATTTGACCATACAGAGGGAACTAGAAGTAATTTTCAGAAATGTTTTAGAATTATGCATGTACACTGTGTGATTAGTTAATTTCCTGAGACTGTTTTTAATAACATTTGCGTTTAAAATAAATAATTTAAAGATTTTTTTGAAGAAGTGGGGTTGTTTGAGAAAAAATAGAAGAGGATTTGTGTACAAGTCTTATCCACTAATATTTGGGCGAATCTTTTCCAATTCCCACAGATTTTGCTATAAAATCAAACTCCTCAACAATAACAAACAATAGTCATTCTCTCTCTCTTTGTCCCAATTAAGCTTTTTAATAATTACATTTTTAAATTATTATTAATAAAATTATTTTTTATTCTGCTAATTTACTTCATTATAGGGCCATCATTATTTTTTTTAAAAATTATTTATTTTTTATTAAAAAATATTACATGCATACACACACACTCACACACATATATATAGATAAACTTAATAATGTAAGGTATAAAATAGATATTATTTTTAAGGAAGTTGTTATGATAAAGAAAAAAATAATATCTATTATTTAAAGTTGAGAAAGAAATTTAATTTTTAAAATAAAATTAAGAGGCGAAATCAATTTTCACCTTAATAACATTTATATAATTAAATTACTTACGATGTAATTACACTTGGATTTCTATGAAAAGTATTAGATTAACGAGTAATCAATTATAACAAGTAAATATATTAATAATTTAAAAAAATTATAAAATACAATAATAATATAAAATTTTATATATATATATATATATATATATATATATATATCATTTTGACTAACATGCATTCTCGATTAGTGATGTCTTCGTCATGTTCAAATTTTGAGTTCGATTCTGTACAAAAGATCATCATTTTTATAAAGAAGTAATTTGAAAACGTCACTTTCTTCTGTTCAAATTCTAAAAGGACGAGAGATCTCATTTCTTACAAAAAAAAAAAATTACCTTATAATAGTTTTCACATAATTTTGTAAGTATTTAAATTATATGTTTAAAATATTTCATAACAATTAAGAAGTTTTTAATATTAAATTTAAAAATTAATTAAATTAACTTCTAACAACAACAACATGAGAACTCACCTGGCACGAAAAAAATATTTTTCTCTATTTATTTTATTTATTTTGGTTTTTTTTGTTTTTTATTAAAATAAATATTAATAACTAAATTCATAAAACAGGTTAGCACGGTATTCAGTGCACCCAGCGGTTATCTCAAGCTTTGGAGTCAAAAGAGCAAATATAATAAAATTAACAATGATGAGATGTGCCTTTGAGATTCGTTGTTTAGAAAAGACTAAAATTAAGGAAGTGACAAAGTTGGACAATTAAGAAATTCAAACTTAGTACGTAATCATACTTTTTTAAGTTACTAATATAAAGACGTAAAAATATGGGAACTGATAGTACGTGGCAGCTTTTGGAGCTAAATAATCACCTCCACGTGTTGTTAGAGAAGCACACGTGGCAGGGTTTTAAGGAGTTAATCATACTTTATTTAGTGCTAAACTACTCGTTTTCATGCACTAAACTCCAAAAGCGAATAAAGGTTAAGTTCGAGGTTCGTAACGCCACTCTTTCTTACGTAAGATTTTGCACAGTGTTTTTTGTCGGGCTCTGCTACAATGCGAGAAGGACTATTGTTTCTTTCCTGGGACAACGTTAAGCGTTACTGAATTTCAGTTTTCATCCGCTCCACGAAATTTACTTTAAAAGATTATTAGATATTTGAACAAGAAATGTTATATTAAATATTTAATTAAGTAATAATATTTAAATATTTATTAAATCAAAATTAAATTAAATTTTTAATTAAACGCTAATATTTGAATTATATCATATCATATTATACTAAAAGTGAAAAGATCCCATATATTAATTCATCAAATATTAACGACTATTTTCCCTACATTTAAACAATACTCTTATAATATTTTTTATTATACCAAACAACAAGAAAATCTCATTGTATATATATTGAATGAAAGAAACAACTATGATACTCTGGCTTTGAGTTTTATTACATTTTGATGAAGTTGACGATAAATAATTATAATTAAACTTGAATAAAGTGAAATAACGTAAATTAAATGAAAACATTAATTCTCTATTATAGTCTAATAGAGAATAGTACAAATATAAATTTCTTATTTAATTTAATAGTCTAATAATATTTATTAAAATTTATAATTTTAAGAATTCTTTTTGGAACATTACATAAAATATTATTGAAATAGTTTTAAATTGAAGGGCAAAATGGTAATCCAACTTTTAACTTGAGGGCTTCCCATATATATATATATATATATAATTAAAGATTTAATAATAAAGATAATTAAGTATTATATATTTTTAATTATCATTAATTTATAAATAATATTTAAAAAATGTATATTTGAGTAACAAGAATGTAAAAAAATTATGAATTTCAAATTGATAAATGATTATGTTTAAGAGTTTGATTCAATCTAGTAGTTCTTTCTTTAGTTTATTCTAGTGCTTATTTCAATGAACAAAAACGACATAGAAGTAGCATTTGATGTGAAGGTAAAAAAATTATTCGTCTTTTACATGAGCGCCCAAATGCATACATTATACATTACATATAAATATTAATATTTTCTATATATTTCAAATAACGAAGAAATTAATACATAAAATTTAGTTAATATTAAAATCCTAAATATTTAAAAAATAATTAAATAATTTTTGTTAAGTGTAAACTCTATTTTAAAAGGGTAAAAAGGTGAATGAATTATTTTTCTACGAGGTTTCATACTTTAAATATTTAATAATATATTTTTTTTATTTTTTTTATTTTTTTTATTTTTTTTATTTTTTTTATTTTTTTTATTTTTTTTATTTTTTTTATTTTTTTTATTTTTTTTATTTTTTTTAGTTTCTTAAAATTGAAAAAACAGTATAGATTTAACTTAAGAGAGTGAATAACAAGAGTACTTGATTAATTGAAACAGCTTAAAGTATATTATAATTCTATATTTTATTATTATTATTGTTATACAACTTTTTAAAAGAGAATAAGGGAATTCTCATATTAATACATAATAAGATTCACACTTTAATTTTTATAATTTAAATAGAAATATTGTGATGGATAATTATTTAGTTTAATAAATAATGGATTGATGTATAAGTTAACGGTTTGTATTAAAGTATTAAATGTTAGGATTTTTAATATAGTTCAAATAAGGAAAGATTTAAGAAGTAAAGTTTTAGTCAATTTTAAAATACTAAATGTTAGGAGTTTACCTTTTACAAACTAATAAAGATCTATAATAATTAAATAGCAACTAATTGAGGAAAATGAAAAGCGATAATTTTATCTCTATTGTAGAATCTTTTAATGAAGGACAAAAAGTTCAATCAATATTTAAAGGACCTTCCATGCTTAATTATAAAAACTATTTTGTTAAGTAAATAAGTAAAATATTATGCACATATATTGAATGTTAGGTTTGTTGATAAAATCTAAAGAAATTACCAAAAATTGTTTCATCGGAAGATTGTATTGCATCTTCAAAGAAAACAAAATTGTTTGAAAAAGTAACAGTAGAAAAGTGATTATTGCACTCTTAAACTATAGTGTTGTCATTAGATCAACATCAATATACTTGTTTAGTGATACAAAATTAGGATTAACACTATTAATGTGTTCATTTACGATGTAATAAATCTTGTCTTGTTGTAAATGTTTTTCGCTTTCAACATATAATTGAAAAGTATAGCATGAACTTTTGTGCCTATAAAAAATTAAGTTTTAATGGTCAAAAAATCACACATATAAAATATAGTAAGAAATAGATAAGAACTCAAACATATATGTAAAAAATATAAAATACAATTATAGAGTATAATACGAAAAAAATTTATCATCTCTTTACAAACTAATATTATAGTCATTCGTGTGCCTTTCTTTGTTCCCATTTTATACTCTTTTACTAATCAAACTCCAATGCTATTACTTTTATTAATAATGAGAATCTTATAGCCTTAAGCTATTAATTTACACAATTTTATTCATATCTTTTTCAGATTTCATTGCAATATTATCTAAAATAAATTATACACGGAATTTATAGTTATAATAATTTATAATTTTATAAATAAAAAATTATTTTATGATTTGAAGAGATTATTTTACCTGAATAGATGAAACTTGTGAATATAAATATATGAAGAAAGTTATAAATAATAGAAATCTAAATCATATAATAATAATATAAAGCTCAACTAAAAGGAGACAACATAATATCAATGTGGAGCTCAACTAAAGGAAATAATATAAGTTAAATTATTTTGAATACAAATAACTTGAGCAGACATAGCAATTACTATTGTGTTTTTCAAATCCACAGCATAAAAAGAAAATTCATAATATGAAAAAAAAAGAAGATAAATTAACACAAAAACATATAAGATTGGAGATTGAATAAAAAGTATTGATGTAGAAGAGTTGAAAAATTAAATTATACAATTATAATTTTTTATTTTAAGTTTAACAAATTTTTGACTTGTTTGAAGTTATATCTTTATTTATTTAACTTAGAATTTTTTTTTAATCAACAGAGAAAAATCGTGACTCCCTATCATCAAAAAAGGGAAAAATAAATGAAATCCAAATCAAGGGAAAAAAGAGCTTCATGGAGGTGTCTTTCTCTCTCTCTTTTTTTTTTTTTTTAATTTATGATTTTAAATTTTGTACGTTTTTTAAAATAATAATTATATAAAAATAGTAAATAATAATTTTATTTATTCACGATATCTTTTAATAATGGATAAAAATTCAATCAATGTATTTAATGATCTTCACACACACATAGAGAGAGAGAAACAGAGGAAGAGAGTTTTCCTTAGCTGCATTACTAATATTCGTATAAGTTATTGTTAGAATACGTAAATTATCTTTTGTGAAATATAATAGGAATATATATTAACAATATAGAAGTAGTTGAGAAAATGAAATTTTTTTGATAACTTACAAATTAAATAGTAAAAAAGAATTCAAATATATATATAAGTATAAAATTAATAAAACCAATTTTTTTAATAAGTAATCTATAAAAATTAATCTCCCTAAAATAATTTATTTGCATATATTTTTATATCTCATATTTATATAAAAATTTGGACATGGAATTCACTGATAAGACGAGATGAAGATTTATGAGTAATTGTATCCTGGAGATACACATTTAAACCAATATCTCATTAATAATATGTATAAAATTATAAACAACAAAAATACTTATTTGAGATTCAATAATAACACATTTATATTCAAATGGAAGCAAGAAATACGATATAGTGTGACAGAGTAGTAACGTGTATAATAATTTTAACCATGGAGTCAAGGTCTTGGAAAATTGGGATATTGCTGTGCTTTTCCAACTGTAACTACGACAAATAAAGGTTGGTTCAGTAAATGCATCAGACAGCTTGCAGCAAATTCCATTTCTATGATTCAATTCAATTTTTATTTTTACTCAATCAATAATTATCTCTACCTAATTAATTAATAACCAAAAACAGATTTAGTAGCACTGTTTGAACTTAGAAGGACAAGGCAACAGATTAATAGGTACAAATCAAATATCAAATTTTATTTTATTTTTTAAAAAATCATATGATAAGAAAAATTAATATTGAATTTAATTTGAATTTGTAATTTTTTTATGAAATATTATTTTAATTGTTGTTTGATAGATTGAAATTGAATTGATAATTGAGGTTTTTTTATTTATTTTATTTTATTGGCATAACTATTTTTACCGTCTTAATTTATGTAATAATATTTTTAAAAAAAAAATTGAACTCAACTAAAAAATTATAATAATTTAATTGATTAATTACTAAACTTTTATCTTATTAAATGAGAGTTTCAAATTTTCATCATATAATTATTTCTCTTATTTTCTCTTATCCTATCCTTAATTTAAAAAACCCTAACCTAAATATAAAATTAACACGTGGTGAAAATTCTCTACAAAAATATATGAAGACAAATATCACTCTTAACCTTTGAACTTTCGAATTTGGACAGGTATGGAAGATGCATTAAAAAAATAATGTATACATTAATTTTAAATGTAATTAATATATTATTTAGTATATCTTTTTTAATTTATGTAACACTATTTATATATTAGTATATCTTTTTGGTTATGTAGCACTAGTTAATATTTTATTTATATTATGTTATATATAATTAATATATAATATATTATATATGATATTAGATATAAATTTTTTAAATATATGCATTAAAATTGATGATTAAAAACATATTTGTCTCTCAAAACTTTTATCATATTCTTTCTATTATATTTGGAAACTATTGTATAAATAAATAATTATTTTAAATAATTATACAATATATTATTTTTAATACACTAAAATTATATGACATATAAAAAATAATCTCAATAACTAAATATAAATATTACATATTAATATATTTTATACAATATTATTTTTATATAACAAAGACTACCAAACCACCCCATAATAAGTTGAAACTTAAAAAATAAAATGAAGCGTTTGGATAGCATATAAAAATATACAAACATTGAACATAAATGTAAATAATTAAGTTATAATTAGATGAAAATTACCCAAAATCACAGTAGCAGAAAACAGTACTAATGCCCTCAATAAATGTACAGAGAGAGTAATTGTTTACTACCAAACTCCTCCCCATGCTTCCCCCAACCGAGTTTAGTCAAAATAGCACTTGTAACTAGTACTACTAGGTCTTTCTTTATCAATTTAATTTAATTTAATTTAATTTAATTTAAAAAGTCAGTAGAGTAGATGGGACAGCTTGTAATTAAAACGACTACACTAATTAGTCCCTAAATGATCCTACTCCCTCTACGTATAGAATTCAATATGAATTAAATTCCAATATACTAGCTAGTCCTTTCTTTAAATATATACATACAATTGTAATAAGTGGGTTAAACCGTGTATTTATCATTTAATTTTACTTACAGATATGATTAATTTGTAGTCCTCTCTCAGCTAAAACAGATTGATTGCCTTAAGTATCATTATCCAAAATGAGAAGACGACAAGAGTATTGCCATAAGCATTTAACTAATTTCCAGTGGTATTTATTACACATGACACCAAAGTCTAATACAAGCAAGTGGTGGGGTGGTGGGGTCAGCTAGCAGAAGCTGCAGGTTAACCACAGATTAGATTAGGAACCAAGGTCAAATAACACCAGTGGTTAAGGACAACCACAAAATCAAGATTTTTATTACAAAAACTTTTGCGCTATTAAATTACAAACTATTAACAAATTTTAATTTAATGTTTATGATATTTAAGTAAACACATTAAACTTTCAGTTAGTTGATATGTTCACTTTTCATCATTATGGTTGTGAATTTTCATAAGTTTTGTAAATTACTGATTGTTGAACTGTTTAATTTCATGTGTTATGTCGAATGAATTGATTATTTTATATGTAAAGGAAATATAATGATAAAAATAATATTTTTTTCTTATTTAGATTAGAAAAAATTATATATTTTAATAAATTTAAAGGTTAATTATATTTTTTAAATTTTTTATAAGTATCGCATAGTAAATATTAAAATGAGTTAAAGATATGAGATTTCTATTTCAAATTTTAACAAAACTTGATAATTTCTTTATCTATTTAAATACATATATTGATAAGGTTAAAGTATATCAAAAATTGACTTGCACATCACTCAAGGAATTATATTAATCCTTAAGGACCAAAGTTAAAGTATGTCAGAAGTTGAGGGATGAAAAGCATAATTATACCTTTTTTATTATCTATGGTCATCACTAGTCATATCCACTCATTATCATCTTCCTCCAACCCAAAACCAAAACAAAACCACAAAAACACCCTTCATTTCTTTATCATCCCTTGTCTTCTCACTTACTAAAGCCCCCTTCTTTTTCTTCCTTCCTTATTAACCTTTCCCCATGAATAAAGATGGTTCCTTTTTTGTATAAATCTTGACCTAAATCTAATCATCTAACTCTTAAGAAAAGATAAGAGAGTAGATGTTTCAGCCATGGACTCCAACCAACAACAACACAACTACTACTACTACAACATCAGCTGTAGTCAAAAGTTCGGAAGCTGAAATTGAAACTCCAACTCAGATCCAAAAACTGAAGCCCTTCCCTTTCAGTAATGGTGTCCTTAAACGGAAAAATCCCCTTCACAATCACCACCCTGTCGTGGTTATTTACAAAGAATGCCTCAAGAACCATGCTGCCAGCAGAGTGGTCATGCGGTTGATGGCTGTGGGGAATTTTTACCTTCTCCTGCTCTTGGCCCCATTCCCAACTTCCTCTGATGTGCTGCTTGTGGCTGTCACCGCAATTTTCACCGCCGTGAACCGGAAGAACCGGTTGTCATCCCACCGCCACCCATCACCACCGCGGTGCTTGAGTTCAACCTCACCACCGCCACCATCCTCCTCCACCTCCTCTTCCGGCGCCGCGTGGGGACCACAGCAGTCCGAATTCCCCATCTCCACCACCGATTTCATCAGCTTATTACCCAGCTTCTACCCACATGCTCTTGGCCCTCAGTGCTGGCTTTTCTGGGGACAAAAATCTGAACCCCACATCAGCTCCGATAGCAAATTCTAACGGGAGGAAGCGTTTCAGAACGAAATTCACTCCAGATCAGAAGGTAAAAATGCTGGAATTCTCAGAAAGAGTTGGATGGAAAATGCAGAAGCGAGATGAAGATCTGGTGAGCAATTTCTGCAACGAAATTGGAGTTGAAAAAGGGGTTCTAAAGGTATGGATGCACAATAACAAGAACACTTTCGGCAAGAAATCAGATCAACACGCCGCCGTCGACGACAACCATCACTTCAATGGTAACACTAACAACGTTAATGGTTTCTGTATTGTTAGTAGAAATAACAATAATAACAGCACCGACTCTGAATTTCATCATCATCATCACCATGAAAGCAGCAGCGACAACAAAAGAGACATCCAAGGCATAATCCGCCATCTTCACACAAGTGATAGTGTTGTTGCTACTAATGGGTCTTCTTCTTCATCTTGATCTAATTAGACACGGTTGGCTGAAAAAAAAAATGGAGAAATAAGGTTTTAACTAGAATTAGTGCAGGAAGAGAAAACTTCGAGGCTGGTGCTATTAGTCACGTTTATTTGTTTTTTTTTTAGACCTGTTTTATGCTTTGTTCGTAAGGATTAGTGCTCAGCTTCATGAGGGAGTAACAATGGAAATCCAAGATTGTTTCCAAGGAGCAATTTAATTTGTTAATTTTTCTTTTGCCTGCTGCTGCTGCTGCTTGTGTATAAATTATTATGAGTACTTATATCTCATTTGATTCAAACTTTGTAAGCTTATTATCCTTCCCTTTGCAGCTCTTTCTTCTCCCATTTTTGGTTGACATGATAGCTGATGAGCATTGATTCCTTTCTCGTCTGTTTTCTCTTTTACCTTTTCTTTTCTTCTGGTTGTTTGCTTTTTAAAGTTGTTTAAAAAATTGCATGTCTGCAATTAGGTACTGTATAAATTTCTGTGGCTATTTGTCAGAGCAAGAGAAAGAACAGCAGGGTAGTAGGGACTATGGACTGAGGTCAGGCAGTGTTCCATTTCGATTCTTGTCTGAGATGAAGAAGCACAAAGTGACTTAACATGCATTAATTTAGGGCGATTTACGGATAATAACAACCATCTTATCATGTTATCGCAAATTATTTAACCTTTTTAATATTCAATAATCAAACAGTTACATGTTTTAATTTTTCATATACGCGGTATTAGTGCACCAACATCTAAAATCTTTTTCTTGTTTAGATTTTTGGAGGTCTATTATATGTGTGTCCACCAATATGGTAAGATGATATTCATCGTGTGGGCTCCATCCACATGTAAAAAACAAAAGTTTTATGCATTTTATAATTTAATTTGAATAAGAAACACTGATTTTTTAAAGCGGTATAAAGATAATAATATAATCAGAAAGAATTAAAAAGTTACTTTTGTTCAATACTCCTTTGATGACTTAATTGTTAATTTAACTAATCTTACTATTAGTAGTAATATTACTTTAATGGTTGGTAGTAGTACTATGAAAAGGTTTTAATAAAGAAAAATCCGTGCATGATATGGAATTTAGCTTTTAAAGCATTTTGGGGTTATGTGCAAAGTGTAGTTTGGTGGGCTTGATACGGACAAAACTCTATCCTATCCACTAAGATAATCTTAATTTATGAAATATATGCTTAGCAGACAATTAAACTCTAGTTAGCATCTTGTGGCTTAAGCAATATATCAACAAACTGAGTAAACATTAGTACCATAAAAACCAGAAGTCAAATTTCAATTATATAAGAAATTACTACAAATAATCTTATTTCTTCCATCTAAGTTTTGATAGATATAATTTGTTTGTATATATGTACTCCTAAGCTGACCTCAAATCTATTATTTTCTTTATTTTAATTTATGTGGAATTTTAAAATTTGTAATAACATTTTTATTAAAATAAATGAAAGTTTTTAATTACAATAAGATGATTTATCAAGATATAAATATTTATAATTTATTTAATAGAAATAGCACCCACTGATATTTTTTTTTGCTTTTATATTTGAAAAAATAATCACTTATGAAGTTTTTAATTTTCTTTAGAGGAGATTTTAAAAAATAAGTGATTTTAATTTTCTTTATACAAAATTTATACATTTTATGTTTCTTTTATATATTTTGTTAGACATAATTATATTACAAAAAGATGTATAAGAAAAAATCTTTTTTTGGTATTTATTTTATGAGTTAACCATCATTTTGGCCTTAAATAAAATAATAATGTATAAATTAGAAGGGAAATGTCCATGACCTAGTACTAGTATAGTGAGTAGCACCAAAGTGAGTGGGTGTTCTGGTTTTAGGTAGTACTCTACTAATTGATAAAAAGTGGAGTAATCTTGTTTTTCTCGAAATGTGCATCTATTTCGATCATATCGTTTCAACTTAACAAGCTAAGCATATGGGTCACTTGCCACTTTCATAAATGCTTTGCTGCCTATAGCTGTCCTCCCTCTCTCAGATTACATTTATTCTAATCATCACTTTCATTATCCCCCTAAATCTAAATTAGGGGGATTTAACAACATAGAAGCCTACCACTAAGTTAATTTAACAACATAAATAATTATTTTCAAAGGAAAGTAAAAAAATGATTTACTAATTGGTTGTTTGGTGATGTCTGCAAAGTGGTTAAGTGGAAAGGATCATAATAGTGGAGTGAAGATGAGTTGTCGTAGTCGATGTTAAAACTGATAATTGAGGCCACCTTAAAACAAAACATATACAGGAATGAAAATAGCTTCTCACTTTTTCAACCTTTTATCTTTAAATAATAATCACTATTATAAAGTTTAAAATTCCATGGATTTCTAATTTTTCATGATAATATGCTGGAGTTTTACATGTGAATTCAAAATCAATGAGAATTGCTAATTTTCAATTATACATGAGTTAGAAAAATGAGTATTTATGAATTTAATCAATACATTCAACTTATAATATGGTCCGAAGTGAGCGAATAAAGGTAGATCTAAAATTTAAGCTTTATAAGTTTAATTTTTAAGGTTTAGATTTATTATATATTTAAAATTAACAAAATAAAAAAACTAAAAAAAATAAAAAAAATTTTATATAAAATTATACTCAGCGTCAAGTGTATAATACTTGTGCTCTTTTAGTCATACGAGATAAAATTAAAGTTGAAGTTTTGTAAAAGCAATTTAAAATTCTTAAAGTTGATTTTTTTTTTATGAACATAAAAACTCTATAAGTTGTGAAAATAATTAAAATTTTCTCATTTCTTATATAATCTACCAAATTAAGTAAAAGTTCATAAAAAAGGATAATATACTATCATAAAATCATTCTAAAAAAACAACATTTATTAATCGAACTTTAGTTCAACAAAAAGTAAAATTGATTTATGAATTGTAGTATACCACTCTTTAATATAATCCTCCCACGTGGTTGGTAAAGGTTTAATTGGATATGAGGATTATATTAAACTAGAGTAGTACACTACAACTCATGTTCAACTTTACTTTTTATTGAACTAAAGTTCGATTTTAAACCTGTTTTTGTAATAGAGATATTTATGCTTTGTTATGAATTTTTACTTATTCGATAAATTATATGAGAATCGGGTACGATAGTCTTTGCAAGATTTTAATATTCATGAGAAAAAAATATAACTTAAAATTTTAAATTATATATCCAAACAAAATTTCTACTTTATCTCATATAATTTCAAATCATTATTCCATCTCAATAGCCAAAACGGCCTTAGAAGTTTAGGTGGGGGTAATTGGTTGTATTCTTTAAGATGTCGATGCTCTTTTAGTACCGGAGTAGGAGGACATACATGGTGGGGGGCATTTTTAGCCTTCAACTTGTACGGGTCGTTTTAATATATGACGAAATAATTAATTTTATTGAATAATAAGATAAATAATTTGAAATTATATAGTTTTTAATTTTATTTTACAATAATTATGTTATCCACTGTGTTTTGCAAGTTGAGGTGATTTGCTTGGTGTCCATCCATCCCAAAATATAGGTTTCAGACTTCTCCATCAACAAAACAGAATAAGGTTCTAGAAGATAATTATATATACTATATAAGTTGCAATAATAAAAAAGAGTGTTCAGTAGTCATATTCAAGGCCATCCTCAAATCTTTTCCATATTTTCCAAGTTGCAAAATTAGTTAACCAAAAAAAGTTACAAGTGCGCAAATCTGTTTATCCTTTTATATTATTGGGGAAAAGCCATAATATGCTTTCCTAATTAGTATATTTTTCATTCACTTTTCCAAGTATATATGGATGAAAGGATCGTGGGCGTAACAAGTGAAGGCAGGGTTTTAGGGTGAGGTTGGTGCCTACATGCTGACTATAATTTATTTTCTTTAATTAAAGTAATTTATGTTTTTATAAAATATTTTGAACAATTAGAGTGGAATTACCTCCATTATTACCAAACACAACATAAATCTTTGCCTGGGAGAAACAAGAAAGAGAGGCCCCATCGAAATTGAGGACCACTCGTATTTTGTATGGGAATAAAGGGCACTGCACTTTCTTGCGTTTACAATGTGGTCCTACAAATTTAGAGGTCACATCTAATTGAATGTGTACCTGCCATTTTTTCTCAATTGTCAATCAATTCAATGCTGGTAAATATATGGAATTCCCCTAAGAGTTTGGCCCAACCTATAATTCGTTTTATGTTTTTATTCATTCCCAATTCTGTTTACTGTCCCTTTGTGATGCTGCCAATTTTAATTTTAACTTTTATTTTGGAATTTTCGTACTCAACTAATTTAAATTTACATTTTTCAGAATTCATTTAATATATTTAGAATTCGAATTCAAAACTTTTAACTAATGATGAAGGAATCTTATCCATTCATCACAATCATTTTGAAATTTTTAACTTATATTGGTGGTAACAAAGTTCAACTCCTCACGTAGTAATACATTCTCTTACCGCCAATTCATTTTATTAACAAATAAAAAATAATTCTTAACAACTTCGATACAAAAGTTTATAAATTTTAAAATAAAAAGTTTAAATTTTTTAATAATTGAGAATTTACGAGTTTTGTGATTTTAAATTATAATTTCAAATCTCAAAAAATCTTTTCTAATTTTTTATTTATTTTGAATAAAAATGTTAAAAAAAATAAAAAAAATAAAAAATTTAAATCTTAAATTTTTTATTTATTTTGTTTTTTTATTTTAAATTTTTAAAAATTTAAACCCTACTTCATAAGTTAAGTTTTATAAATTAAAAATTATTTATTGCAAATTAATTACCCTTGCCTACTTTACTCCATACCTTATTAACTCATAGTTATTAAAAACGTAATTCTTTCATAAAATCACCGTTTCCCTCTCCAAATTCAAAAAACCATATCCTTCTCCAAACAGCCAATCTGCTCAACCCATAATTTGAAAAGTTATGATAATTTTTACAAATTGTGAAATTTTCATATTTGCAGAAATTATCATTTTGAAATTCAAATTATATATTTATTATTAGAAATAAAAAAAATTTCATCGCAAGTCAATGGGAAATTCTTTGCCTTCCCTTCATTTTCACAATAAGAAGAAAAAGAAGAATTTTTTCGGAACATGAACTACGACAAGGAAAATCAATCCTTAGAAAGACAAACATTGAATTGTTTTTGTGTAACAGATCCCTTTTTTTCTATGTCTATTGACTGAATTCCCCTTTTTAGTTTGCCTTTTTCAATATGTGAGATGTGGGGATGAAGCTCCGAAGCAGACTAGCCTTCAAAGGCGGGTGGAACTTCACTCTGTTTTAGGAGAGCTGCCTACGCACATTTTCTTTTCAACAAAAAAAGAATCAAGTCCCACGTAGTTCACAGTTAATTAGTTAAATATTTGTGTTGTAAATCATAATTTTCCCACTTATTTTCATCGAACGAGTTCATGGGAAACTCTTTTGTTAAAAAATTCTCAGTTAAGTAATGAAAAACTTTATAATTTTTCTATATGAAAACATTAGTATATTTTCTTTTCCCACCGATATTGATGATTCATTATAATTTTCTAGTCATATTGCTCCGATATATAAAATACAGAAAATGTTTATAAGATCATTTTTATTTTCTCCTATTTAAATTACAACCAATTATCATCACATGCAGTAGTGGCTTTTCTTTTAAAGGAAGAATATGAAAACGTTTTGTTCAAAGATATGCAACCATTCGACCACTTCTGATAATAAAGAACCATTGAGCACGTTGTGAAGCTAGCTAAAGCCTATGTATTTAAACAAGAATGAAAAACACGTTTGTTTAACTAAAAAAGGCAGCTGAGAGTATGGCAATTCATTATGTCCTTCAAATTTCTAACTATATATGGAATGTTGGCCATGTGATTTTTCAACTTACAAACTTATCTATAAACATGTATGTCGATACCAATTGTGGAGCCAAGCTTTTCCATATTTTGATAAATTTATTACTATACCCAAATCTCATTATAATAGCTATTCATTATCATGATATTTAATTAATATAATTGCATAATCGATTTTTTAAGGTATATTTTATTTATACATAACAACATCTCTTACCTATAATAGCATTGACAATCCATTATAGCATACACTCTTCACATAAAATTACTCCTCTATAGTAATCATACTCAAATATTGGTAATAATATTTAAGTAAGAGATATATTACGTATAAAATAAAATGTTAAAATATTTGTGACGTGTCATCATTAATTTCATGTACGAATATCTTATAAAAAATTATATTAAATTAGTGTCCACAAGTTATAATCATAATTAACTTTACGAGAAAAGACTACTAGTGTTTGCCTTTTTTTACATTCATACTACTATTTTTTTGGTTAGCACTCAAATACATTCTTTCTCTTTGATACCCAAAATCATTAAGCCCAATTTGCACATACTTTTGTTTAATGTTTATAACATCTAAATGAGATCTAAGCGTCAAATGTCAATATACATATGTAGCAACATCTCACTATAACAACCATAAAATTTTCAGATAAATATTGTCACTTTAACAAAGTTTGACTGTACTATCTAAACTTTGGGGTAATCGAAATTTTATTAAAGAATTCAAAATATAAAGAAAAACACAAATTATATACATTATATATAAAAATAATAATTTTTTAATGAAGAAAATTTGAATGGATCCTGATTCATCTTATATAATTGTACGATATTATGAGCGAAAAGGTATTCTATCATGCACCTTTAATATGATGTTCTCCTATTAACAAAAAGTTTGTATCACGGGGTCGGTTAAGTTTGGAAATAAGTTATACTAAAATTATAATGTGAAGATTCAATATGTTAAATAATAACCGGGGCTATATAGTGATTTTCTTTTTTTAAAATGATTGGTTAATTTGGTTAGAAATAAAAAATATGTGTGATATAATATAAAATAAATATTTGATCTTATAATAGATAAATTTGGATAATTTTATCTCAAAACCTAGATTTATTAAAGGACCTTCGGAGATGGCCAGTTTTGTCATTTGCTTGTTTTAGCTCGGGATTAGGTATACTGAAAGCTGAGAAGAGCGGAAGAATTACTTAGCTCAAGGGAAGCATAATTCTTTGTAGCTCTTCTAATTAGTTATTAGAACTAGTTAAAGTGTCAAGAAATCAGTTAGTTAGTTAGATAAGATTATCATTCAAGGCTGTGGTAAAGTGACAAGTATTTTTTTAATTCTTAATTAGATAATTTTTTCAATTTATTTTCAGTACCGAGGTACTTTACCGACTTTCCAATGGAATTCAAATTAATTAGTTGAATCTCAAAATGAATATTAGACCCCAGTGAAAAGTTAGGCAAGATTAGTTAGTTAATTGTCGCTAAATACAGCTCTATAAATAATCTATAACATATACATTTTTGTATATTCAGTTAAACATCTCCATTTCGAAGCTCGCCTCATTAAGATTGCTACTCTCTTCTTCTTCTTCCAGAACTATAATCTTGCTTCGTTCTTCAAGTTAAGAATATGATATTAGAGTTTCCTAAATAAACTATCACAAATCTGATTCAGGGCTTCTCAATTGCTAGTTGAAATTTGATTATTATGCCTGTACTTAGTTGCAATTATGAGAAGTCAAAAGACTTCATTGCTCATCTAAGAAAAAAATGGAACTCTTTCAACTTTTAATGGGCCTAAAATGATTCTTATATATAGGCTATGGGTGAAATATTGTTGATGAATCCATTGCCTTCAGTTAGAAAGTGCAGAGATGGACTATATTTTCTATGTTCAAGATGTTTTAGATGATAGTAATGTTGCTTCCCTTTAACAATTCTATTGATTCCTATTTCTGCATTTCAAATTCTGTAGTCAACAAGACAGCCATTTTCTTTTCATTCATATCATCAATCCAAATGACTGTACGTAGCAATAAAAAATGAAATTCTGTTTGGACCTCACTCATCTCATATAAATAGTGTAAATTTAATAGGCTTAGTCATGTTTCTTTTATTAAGAGGAACCATAGCCTCTATACCTATCAATCAGCCAAACAACCTTTTTTATGCCCTGTTTACCCCATGACCAAACAAACAGGAATGTCTTTTCCACAAAGATCTAGTGAATCTATCAAAACCTTTGAGCTGTTACATGTTGACCTATGGAGCCTCTATCATGTACTTACTCATGACAACTATAAATGCTATCACCGCATGGATGATTGTAGCAGAACTATTTGGATCCATCTGTTGAATTATAAAAGTAATGCTCTGCAAGTAACTAAAGCCTTCACTTTCATGATTAATAGGCAGTTCAACACCACCTTGCAAGTTATCAGATTAGATAATGGTCTGAAATTCATATATAAATAATGAAGTCATTTCCTTTTTCAGTCAAAAATATGTCCATATACATCATAACAGAATGGTGTAGTGGAAAGAAAAAACAAGTACCTGCTTGACAGCCAGTGCCTTAATGTCCCAGTCACAGTTACTCCAAAAATATTTGGGAGAATGCATATGACAACTGCTTCCATCATAAAAGATTATCCAAGCCACCTTTGAAAAACAAATGCTCTTTTGAAGTCTTTTATAAAATAAAACATTTACTCCTTAACAAGTTTTGGATGTCTTTGTCACCCAACAATGCCTAAACTGTATAGAGATAAATTTGAACCTAGAACAACACCTCACATTTTTATGGGTTACCTTTACAGAACAAGGGTTTATGATGTTCCAGCCTAGCCACTATAAGATACATATTTCTAGGGATATGATGTTTCATGAGAATATTTTACATTTGCATATTCTCCTAAACAAGTCTAGTTTGATTTTATTTCTAAAATCTTTGCATTCAACTCCTCTTCATCATTCAGTACCTTTTGTTGATTCTACTGATAGTATCTATGCCTGTACATTATCAAAACGATCAAGAAAATAGAAGTGTCACAAAAGCTATTCTCTCATCTAATAATTCTATACAACCACGTGACATTGAAGTTACACCCCACTGGAGATACTTTGGAGCACAATCCAAACATTATTGAAAAATGTCCTGTTCCAAGAAATTCAGTAGCACTCACAGAATTCTCACATATATTCAAGACTATCACTGGCTTGTTAAACCTACCACCACTACTGTTCAACAAACTCCTACCACGTGTTTAAGTGCTTTATTTTTCAAAAACCAACATATCTACTTTGATGCTCTAACATCTGATAGTCAGTTTTTGATGCCAAGTGTTTGTCATGATAGTTAGCCATTTTCTTATGATAAGGCAACATTTAATCCTTATTGGCAAACATACTAAGGACTTGATGTCTCTGCCAGTAGGGAAGGAAGCAATAGGATGTAAGTGGGCTTATAAAGTTAATAAAAAAGAATTGATATGAGTGTTGAAAATTTAAGACTAGACTAGTTATCAAGATCTACCCTCGGTAGGAAGGAATATATTATATAGAGACCTTCTCTTTAGTTGTAAACCCAGCGATTGTCAGATCCTTGATTGCTGCTACTATAATAAAGGTTGGAACATCTCCCAACTTAATATCAACATTGCCTTCTTCCATGAGGATGCATCCCTTAGTCTAGTCCTTGATACTCCAGTCATGGTGTGCAAGTTGAACAAATCTTTATATAATCTGAAGTATACCAACAGACAATGATACGAGAAGCTTATTCTATCCTTGTATTCCAAGGGTATGTTCATTCAATAAATTACTATTCTATATTTCTGAAATCCAACACTTCCATTGTTTTGTGGTTTCCATGCTGAACGATGTCATGCTAACATGAACTAAATCACAAGGGCAGCTACTCTGAAGAGTTCTTACATGACCAGTTTAAGATCAAGGGTCTAGGAATATTACATTACTTTTTAGGGTTAGAACTACTGTATAAAACTGATGGGGTGATTGTTTTCCAGAGGAAGTTTCTCTGGATCTTCTGAAAGGATTTGATTGTCTTGACTGTCCTTGCTACTCCTCTCACTTGATCCTACTTTGAAGTTAAAAAAAAGGGCTAAGGAGGAGACCCCTCTAGATCACAACTATTACAAGAAACTAATGGGCAAGCTAAATTTTCTCACCAATATTTGGTTGGATATAGCCAATGGAGTGCAACATTTGAACCAATTCATACAGGATCTAGAAGGCCTCACTTGCAAACACTCTTTCGTCAAAAACTACTTTCACGTTCGGTTCACAGAGCACTTTTTTTGTTGAGAATTCCTCCTTTTCTTTCGTGTGAATGCCCCAGCAGCGAATTAAAAATTTGTGGGGCCCTATCTATTCCATCTCTGTTGAGATGCATCAAGAAGGACTCTAGGCATTTTCCTGTCTATAGTCTAGATTGTACGGTCAAAGCTTTTTATGATTTTGACTAGGCAGCTTGTCCAGATTTTAGGAGGAGATCTGTCTCAGGTGATATTATCTTGATAAGTAATAGCCCTGTGAGTAGGAAGTTGAAGAAGGAAGAAAATGTATCCTTATCTTCAGCTAAAGCAGAGTACATGTCCTTAAGGAAGGTTTAGGTGAGTTAGTATGGCTAAGTAGAGCTTTTGAGGAGCTGACCGTTCTATCTCCCAAACCATAACCAATGTTCTGTGACAGCCAATCTGCGCTTTATATTATCAGAACCCTGTATTCCATGAGAAAACTAAGCACATTGAAGTGGACTACCACTTTGTGTGAGATAAGCTTCAGGATGGTTTAAAGTTCTTTGCATCATGGCTGCAACAAGTAATTTTAGCAGATGTCCTCACCCAACCCTAAATAGGGATCAGACACTTAATTGTTCTTGGTAAGTTGGATGTGACAACCTCACCTCTAACTTGGGGGAAGGGGAGATGGATCTTGAGATTTATTTTGTTGTAAACATGTTGAGTCAGCTTAATTAGTAATAACTAGAATCAGTTAGAATAGTTAGTGGAGTGCATTAGTCAGTGGATTAGCTACAGGTAATTGACAGTTTAGAACACAGTAGATTGTGTATATATAGATAAACATAATGAAGATTGAGCATTTATCTTTTTCAATTTAAAATTGTCTAAAGTGCTCTGTTGAAGATAATTTTATGCCTTTTCAAACTTAGCTTGAATTGCAGTATCATGAAAATAATGTTAATAGATATAATTATTTTCACACGGAAGCAAACAATATCTATAACACTAATTGGGCGTGGTGATGTCTGAAGGAGAGCAAAGGATCATAATAATTAATTAGAAGACGAGTTGTTGTAGTCGATGTTAAAATTGATAATTGAGACCACCTTAAAACAAAACATATAAAGATCAAAAATAGCTTGTCATTTTTTCAACCTTTAATATGCTGGAGTATGACATGTGAATTCAAAATTAATGAAAATTGCTAATTTTTAATTATACATGAATTAGAAAAATGAATATTAGTGGATTTTACCCAGGTAATGAATCGAGCTACATCCGTCTATGCGGGTGAGCTAATTGGTTGTATTCTTTAAGGTGTCCGTGCTCTTTAAAGTTTGGGCTGATATCTGATTCAAATTGATTCATGAAAAATCTTGTCAAAAAAATATTTTATTTTTTTTATTTTTTTTATTTTTTTTATGTTTTACATTATTAATGTTTACACGTTTAATTTTTGTAAGTTATCAAAAGATTGTAAAAGAACAAATAAAGCAATTAAAAACTTAATTAGAGTTAGACATGTTGAGTTATGACTCACATTTTAGCCAATTTCAGCCTAACTCATTTCAACCCAAATAGCTTTGATCCGCCAATATATTAATTTAATTTATTTCAACCCGCCCAAATTCAACTCACCGTACCCCGCCCATACATGGTGGGGGGCACTTTTAGCCTTCAGGTTGAGGTGATTTGCTTACTGTCCATCCATCCCAAAATATGGGACTTCAGACTTCTCCATCAATAAAACAGAATAAGGTTCTAGATGATAATTATACATATACTATATGAGTTACAACAGTAAGAAAAAGAACTTAACTATTATTAAATTAATTAGAGAAAGAAAGAGAACACTGTTCAATTGTTGACAGCATTAAAGTGAGAACATCAAATTAAAAAACATCAAGAAAAAACATATTTTATTGCAGAACACAAAAGGTACAAAAGCAGAAATTAATTATACATATTTAGTGATAATTAAATGAAAAATGCTAAGTAGTACAAATTCGTAATACTAATGTGTCAAAGTAAACTGAAAGACAACATTACATATTTAAAGTAAATAGTTGATGCAATAGTAACTATTCCTACGAAATATCCATAATAACAAATTTATAAATGCATAGCCCTATTGATAATATTGAAACATCATAATGCCTTTTCTGTTTTTCATTCAGCTTTAGGGACTTCACTGAATAGAATCCTAAATAATAAAAAACAATGGCACCACATAAAAAGACTCTGAAAAGCTGGATGTGCAGCCTGCTCAATTGCCCCAAATCATCATATAAACCTCTGTTTGACTGCTCGACAAATAGAACAATATATGAGTGCTACAAAACTCCAAACATATAAACCTACTTACCCTGCAAAACTTGATCAGATCGATTTATAAAACAAAAAGTAAAAAAAAGCAACAGCAGATTGGGTAAAACAAACTTACCTATGCCTGATGAGAGAGATCTGGTTCTTATGTTTGCCAAAGAAAAAAAAAACACTGATTAGTCCATTCAACAATCTAAGGCAACAAATAACAACAGTTCAATGTATCACACCAGCATTTTAAATACTTCTGGTATTTCGATTGATGTTTTCAGAAGCCCTCTGTTCCTGGTTCTCCTGTAGTTGGATCCTCCGGAACTACAAGAATCCTTTTTAAGTATAATTAAAAGAAATCTCAATAACAGAGAGCTCTCAATGCTGTAGATGTGGGGTTTTCTCTTGACTTTCTTACCATAAAACATAAATTTTTCATATTTGACTAATTCTTTATCCAGTAGGAAAAGGTGTGGGACTCTATGAATTGAGGCTCCTTCCTCCTAACTTAGTAGCATCCACGATGTAGTTATAAGAGATGTGAGAGTCTTGTTTAGGGGGAGAATTGTGAAACACAAGTGATAGTGTAATTCTTGTGTGAGGTTACTTCTCTCGTATTTTGTACTCTCTTTTATATAGTGGATTGCTCATTTCCTCTCGTGGATGTAGGTCGATTGACCGAATCGCGCGTTAAATTATTTAGCTCTTTTTGATATATTTCTCGTTTGTCTTCTTATTTATCGTCTTTCGAAATTAATTATGTTAGCTTATGTCATGACACACGATTGGATTCGATTCTAACAGTAGATTCAACTAAAACATCGATATTCATCAATAACATTAAGAAAACTTCTGAAAAATTACCAGAAGCTGAATATATTAAAAGCAGCCTTAGCAAACAGAAGAATCAATTCATAAAATAGCAGGGAAACAGTGGAATCAAATTCAATCCAATTGTTCATCAAATTAATAGCCAGAGAACAAAAATCATGAGTTAACAAACACAGGAAAATTCTACTTTTATAATTCACAAATTGCTATAGTTGGACATCACAAATAATAACTCGACTTAGCCTCAAGTGTTTGGGTAACTGATAAGCAGAATATTTTGCTGACGAAAACAAGAAAGTGAAGGAGAAGAATGATTCAGTAACAGTCTTGTAAGTTGTAACCTACATGAAAAGAGGAGAAGATTGAGTGGTAAGTGCAAATTGTATGTTGTTATTGTTCCTTGTTGACAAATTTGAGGTGGCCCAAGCAGATTGTCTTATCAAATCCATAATAAAAGAAGAAAATATTTTGCTTCATTTCAGCACACACCAAGGGCAAGGAGGGGAAAAAGAGCAAAATTGTAATTCTGAGATTACCTTAAATAAAAATGAATCATACTAGCTACAAAATCCATTGAAGCATTAGCAAAATCTTCAAACTACATCTAACACCCACAGAGAGGAGGAATGCAAGGATCAAAAACCACAGATAAATGATTAGCACAAAAGCTCTTTTTTTTTTTTCTTCTTTTCCTTTCCTCTGGTGAGCAAACACATGGGTCTCTTTCTTGTTGACGCTATTTTAGATGATTGTGGAGTATAGTTGAGCGTTCCTTAATCGTGTTCCATGCATTTCATGATTTGCATATTTTTTTTAGAACATTATGAATTATTTAAAATTTCTTTCATATTAATTGATAGATCTGTTTCAGTAAAGAATTAACAGATGTTGTTGTTGAGACTACACCAGCAGCACAAGCTTGGGTTGAGCTACTTAGCAGCAAAAATCTTTCATGATTCTGATAGATTCTCCTCTCTAATTAAGTGGTTTTGGAAAACCTATCAGTTCTGTTAATTTGTATTGGCTGCTCATATCTTGCTTATTTTTTTTGAAAGAACAAAAAAGATGAAACAATTTGATTTCTGAATATAATTGATACAAATAAAAGCTAGCCCATACTTGTCTTGTGTTTGTTAGAATAACCTAAGAACTCAATCCTTGTCAAACTAACAGTGACTTTGACTTTTCTTTGTTGTTCATCCTTTCAGTCCATGTCCAATACAAATGAAGAGAAGTACATAAGTCCAAAAATGGGAAGTCAATTCGAAACAGAGCATAATATTGCTTTAGAATTACAATTTTTGAAATAATTTTTGTTTGTTTTCAATTGGTATGGTTTCTAACTTTTATCTTAAAATCTTTTTTGTTGTTTCAATAATATCTCTGATTCTGTAAATGTATTATGCTGGAAAAGCAAACTGCTCATTCGCCTACAACCATAGAAACACTAAGTACGCCAAAAGGAGTCCCACGCCTTTTTCAGTTTAACTAAGGTTCAAGATGAGAGAATGAAACTTGCATTTTTTGCAGCACTAGGAAATACAACTGAGCAACAAAAGTTAAGTAAATTTGTTCCCCAATTCCATGATGACTATTCTTTGCTCTACATATCGCTCGTGCATCTAAAGCTAACTGAAAGTTGTTTCCTTGGGAGTTGGGACAGATTGACAGTTTAAACTCCCAACACAATGATTTAAAAGAGCAACTGGATTCCTTAAGGGTTGCATCCGAACCGAGCAAGGATGTAGTAGATTGAAGGAACTCAAGAAAATAATGTCTGCTGAAGTAAAAATGGACGAGGCTTTCACAACAGTTAAAAGAGAAGGTAAAGTATTGCGTTTGCAAGACACTTCTGTAGTTATTACCTAAAGCATGGCAAGTGGTAAAAGCCGCTTTAAGCAAGTATTTAATTGCTTCAGGCTACAGAACTTCAGAAAAAAATAGAGGATGCTGGTGGTGAGCATTTGAAAAATCAAAAGGCAAAGGGTCACTGAAATTCAATCTGTAAGTGGATATGACCTTGTGCATGTTGAATTGCGTACAGAGATCAGCATAGCAAGTTTCATATAGAAGCAGGACAGAAAATGATTAAGAAACTCACAAAAGGGATTGAGGAATCAAAGAAGGAGAAGGAAAGACTGGCTGCCGAGAAAGAAAACTAAAGTTGCTCTACCTTCAAGAGATCGAACAGAAAGCATTTGTTGTTAAAGAGGAATATATTAAGATACAAGAGATATCTCCATTTGCTCGCGGCATTTAATGATTATAAAGTTAACAACTCTTTTCTTCTTTGCTCATTGATCAGCACTCTGCTGCTCTGAATGATGCTAAAAATGAGTATAGAACTTTGAAGAAGACTGTGGATCAATTGCGTTTGTCAGAGGCTTTGTGCTAGTTTCTATAAAGTTTTCTTGCTTCTCTGTGCAATGAGTTTCTAATCCATTTCTACTAGAGCTGCAGTGCAGATGCACACTACAAATTACAATATATAAAGGCTTTGGAACACAAAGGGAAAGGGCATGAGAAAATTTTTGATGATTTGCTTATTGCTCTTTCAGAGCATATTGAGCAGTAAGCTGGATTTCTTCAAATGCTGACTTCTTACCGTTTCTGTAATGTAGCAAGCTTCTATATCTATCTTATATACATACACTCATATCCTTTGTTGGTATTATTGTCAATACACGTACATGTTCCTCTTGGTATAGGATTGAAAAGGACTTGGTGGATCCAGAAAAGCTTCAAACAACTTTGAGGGATGGCACTCTTGGTGAGACTTGTGACCTTAAGACAGATCTGGAGATGGTTGCAATTCTAGAAGCTCAACTGAAGGTGGGCCCGAATCTTGACTCGAAATCTCTGAGTATGCACCAGTAAATGGAAACTTGTAGGATTACTGGGTCTCTTGATATACCTATGCTACTAGTGTCCAATGTCACCAGGTATCGGAACAAAGTATCTGTGCATAATGAGAGATTTCAAGAACTTAATTCTGTTAACCAAGAGCGTGATGATATAAAGAAGCAATATGATGAGAGGTGAAAGAGGAGGCAAGTCGTGTTTGTCATTAGAATGTCTATTTCCATCTTCACATGCCTCAGTGTTGTGCTTCATTAGCTTATAACATTTGCCAATTAAAATTCAGGTTGGATGAGTTTATGGCATTTAGGAAATAAAACTAATCACTATTAAGCATTAACGAGCTGAAATAGGAGAAAGCTTCAACTAGATCAAAGGAAGGGACATATAATCAAAAGAAATAAAACTATCTCGAGTTTTATTCAACATTTAGGATGAAAGGGACATATGAACACGCTTCCGAGTTTTGAAGTGCAAAAATATACATACTATTCATTACATGTGTTTATGGAATAAGATCCCAAACCATAGATTCTCAAAGGTAGCATAGGCAGCATTTATCCGCAGCAAGAACCACAGGCAGGAAGAGAGCCTGCAATAGGAAAAACGAAGGGTGGTTAAATAACATCAGAAACTCTTATAAACAAATAACTCATCAGCAATTTTAGGATGAAGTATTAGGAAAAATGATTTTCCGAAACATTTTGTGCAAAATATGTTTGGATAGATTTGTGTATAAACTGGTGAAAGGGAGAGTTTTTCTATGAGAAATACCATAAAGCACTTCTTCATAGGAAGGCTTTTTCAGAACAAACATGTTTTCAAAGAGTTTCTCCAAAATTTCAAAAACATTTCAGCATACAAACGCCAAAAAGACGAAGAAAACAAGTAACATACTGTGGTCAATGCCTCGGACGTTGTCCAATCCACGGGGTGGCCCACGTGGACCACCACCATATGGACCACTTCCAGGACCTCCAGGACCACCACCATCCCACTTCTTGCTGGATCCTGAACCTTTTCTGTAGGCATCTGTTTGTCCATCTATGGAAGGCATTGAACTAGTTAATATAGTGTCTACAAAAGCATGATACTAGCATATATGTGGTTCTTAACCAGGAAGTGAACATCATTGCAAAACATAGTTGCAAAAAAAATGCTAATTAAGTTGATGATGGACCAAAAAGAAATCAGTGATGATCCTCAATCGCCATATGGAACGCTTGGATTTCACCACACCTGCAAAATGGTGCTTATATGAGAGCTCTCACAATGTTACGAGTTAGTATATTTATCTAAACACAAAGTGTACCGTATATTAAATCCCCTATGAGAGACTACATTTATCAATGAGAAGACCAACCAACAGAAGTGCAACATGACAACATGATTTTCTAACTAACTTGGATCTAGAGAAGAAATTTAAGTTTCTTCTGGCAAGAAATAAGGATGGTCAGTGCCAAAAAAGGCTTAGCATGCAAGCTCTAAAACATTGTTGCTCTCATGCAACTTTTTAAATGAATGTGTGGTTTTATAACCACATAATTAATCAATTTACTAGTCTCAATCCCAATTAGCTGGAGTAGACCATCTCAATTCTATATATCCATTTAGGTATATTTGAACACATTTCATTTCAGAACCATAGTAAATAATTTGCTTTTTAAAGGTTGGAGTTTCTATAACAAAAGGTTCTCTAGATCGCACGCTTATTCTTATTAGAACCTAATTTTTGTCTCACAACAAGTAAGCATTAAATAGTAGTTGGTATGATATAAGGGTCTTTGCTTCCATTGTGTTGTACTTGCAGCTTAAGTTTGAATTAATACAGATGGATTGCAGGTCTTTGAGAAAATTACAATAGTTGTTTTAGTCTGCCTCATCCCATTTTAGCAACTCCAATCACCATATTGCGCACCATGGACTGCTACATTTGAAAATCAACATAGTGCCAAGTCCAAAAACTATCTCATGTTGCATTCTTTCACATTATTAAGCTATGAGCATTATTTGCACTTCCTGTCTAATATTATGATTTCTAATCTTGTGTATTGATATATTGTATGATCTCACATCAATATCAGCATCCACATGTTTACAATCTTCATCTGATGGATACATTTTAATCCTTAAGACATTGTTAGTCTAATAACTCTTTATCAAACTTGATTTTCATTCTGTTAGGCATCTTCCTACTGCATAGCACTCTTGCAGCACTTCATCTCAAGCTCATCCAATTTTGCTGATTGTATGTGGTATATAATCTATCATGTCTGATAGATGAGCCTATTGAGACACCGCAACCCCAGCACGATCTTATTTTACATTTCTTATCGGGGCTAAAATGTTTACATGTACTTGTCATAAAGTGGGAACAGAAATAAGAATGAATCAGTATCGAACAATTCTTTTTCAAAATAACTTTGATACAGCTATATCTCTATGCATTAACTAACAAGCTAACAACATTATTTCCTTTTACAATGGCCAAATGAAGTTTATTCCAAGGATGCTATCTGATATGTAGATCGTTTTTGTTCATGGAAAGGAACGAGGTCACAACACTACTAAGATCTAAAACAATACGATTTTTGTTTTGTTTTTATTTTGCACATTTGTGGACGTGGGGATAAAATTACTCCAGCCCCCGGTACAGGAAAAAATTAAGTGAAAAATCAGGAATTTGATTTTGTATCTAAAAAAGGCTCAATTAAACAAAAAGATCCTAACCTCAACTGAACTAAGCAAATTACTTATTCAATTACAACAATATCAAGAACAGCAACCAAACAATGGAGTTTGCAAAGGAATAATAGAATACCAGACGACAGGTGAAATCAATAAATGGGTGAATCAACCTTATACCCACCTTCAAGTCCGTGAAAGATCAAATTTTCAACCCTAATTATGAAAATTAGGCAAATAATTTACAAACCCAGAATTTGATCTACTTCCGAGATTGAGGATAAATCACCAAATCAAAAACTTTTCCATTAACTAAGTTGGAATTTGGAAGATACCGCCAACATAACCAAAAAGAAGAAAAAAAAGGAGGAGGGAGGAGGAGGAAGAAGAAATCCCTAGCCATTCCAATCAACAAGGGGTTCCAATAATAAGGCATAACAAAAGGGGATTAAGAATGAAATAATCAAATCAAAGGGGAGGTTGATTTTACCTCTCTCGACGTAAGCCATGGTTCCTTGGAGCTCTCTTGCAGAATCCAGAGTCTTCTCAACGCTTCCCTTTTTATCAGTGGTTCACCTCTCTCTTTCTCAAGTTATTCTCCGTTCTACGTCGGTTCAGCAAATAGTAAATTGCCACGTCATCGAGTTTTCCTTCATTAACATTTTATTAATCCATCATGAGTCTCATGTAACGATTATTTCAATATAACTGATTTACAAATTTTAAATTAATTTTAGAGAATTTTTATACTTTAACTTTTATACTTTTTAAAAAAAGAAGTTATTCCTAAAAATATTATATTGTTAGCAAGAATAATAAAGAAAGAAGAAAAATATTATAGAGAAAGAAAGAAGGAGAAAAGTTTTTATTTCTCTTGATGAGATAAATACAATGAAGGAGAACTCCTCTACTTGCCAAAGGAAACAATTCCTCACAGCTTTTCTCAATAAGATAGGTTTTATTTATAATATAAACACATGTATCCACTACAATACATATATTTTTATAGACATTCACTATGATACAAATATTTTTACAACACTCCCCCTTGAATGTCATTTGATAGATAATGTGCCTCGTTAAAATCTTGCTAGAAAAAAATCAGTGGGAAAAAAATCTAGTGAAGGAAAAAGAATTGCATATATCTAATAATGCGCATTTTGGTTACCCCTCATTAAAATCTTACAAGGAAAACCCGGTAGGACAAAACCTCGTAAGGGAAAAGAATTACGGCGCGTATTAACTCCCACAATAGGAACATCCTTGAATCTTTGCATCACGATCTTCTGCACTATCATTCTTGAAAGTTGCAGTTGGTAGAATTTGGTGAATAAATCATTCCACATTGTCACTTGAACAGATACATTTTGCAAATGGATATCACCATTCTTTTGGAGCTCATGTGTGTAGAAATTTTTGGCGAGATGTCTTCGTTCTATCTCCTTTATGAATTCTCCCTTTAGTTGTGCTATACATGCTGCATTATCTTCATACAAAATTGTGGGTACTTTGTCACATTTCAAACCACATTTTCTCTAATGAGATGTATCATGGACCTTAACCACACATTTACAAACACTTGCTTCATGAATAGCTATTATCTCAACCGCAGTTTGATAAAGTGGCTATAAGAGACTGCTTTGTAGATCATCAAGATATGGCAGTACCTCCACATATGAACACATAGCCAGAGATCGAGCTTTATGTGGGTCGAGATAAATACCCGGCATCGGCATAACCAACAAGATCGAGGGCCTGAATTGTTAGAATAATATAAACTCATATTGGTAGTCTCTTTTGAATCTTTTGCATTATGTGTTAGATCCCATTTCAATGTCTCCTAGTAGGAGCGGGGAGCTATACCTTGCTAACAATTAGCGAAAGGCTATATCGGGTCTTGTAGTGTTAGCAAGATACATTAGCGTATCAATCACACTAAGATATGGTACTCAGGACCAAGAATTTCCTCGTTCTTTTAAATCTTTCAAGGATTTATATATCCTCCGAGTCTCTAGACATGAAAATAATTTCATTATGCGCATATCAAGTTTTCATATATTGCCAGACTTAT
Source organism: Datura stramonium (assembly GCA_018107945.1). Classification (NCBI taxonomy): domain Eukaryota; kingdom Viridiplantae; phylum Streptophyta; class Magnoliopsida; order Solanales; family Solanaceae; genus Datura; species Datura stramonium. The sequence goes on along the minus strand of JACEIK010000204.1, from coordinate 477,585 downwards.
GAGGAACCTCAAAATAATTGCATCCACCACAAGAGGACCTCTCCATATAATAATGTCGATTATTTACAAAAATCTTTATGCCATAAGAATCATTTATATCCACTACATTACACACTTGAATTGCGTGATATTTTAATTGGCCAATCATTTTTCTGTCCACACTTTTGTGATTTGAATTCAAGATCCTTGTCAATATTTATAATATTGAGCTCTACATTATATCAAAAGTATCGCCGACGATCATTTTGATATTAGTTCAATACGACATAACTTATTGAGATCTCTTCATTTTCGTCATTTTCAATTTTGAACCTGCCAAGATTTTATGAAGTGTTATGTAGAGTGGTGTTTATTGACACCCAATTTTTGACCTACCTACGCTTTAATATGCTGCTTATATGTGTATATATTTATTTATTTATTTTACGCAAATATTCGACTCATTTTGTATTTTTAAAATAATTTCTTATCATAATATTGTGAATTTTATTTCAAATTACATATATATGACCCTTATTAATTTTAAGTTTTGATATTAAATAATTACGCCGTATATAATGTATTTCGTTTTAATATGCACCCTTATCTTGAAATATATATTTATTTAATAAACTATTTACATAATTTTATTAAAACTTTACAAATTTATTTGACTAATATTTTTACTCAAATTTATAAATTATTTATGTTAATAATATGATTTTTATAATATTTGATAACTTGAGTTTATATTTTAGTCTTTAAATTATTCATAAATATAATAATTTAATTATATGATATTTACATAAGTATACTAAGATTTATGATTTTATTTATTAATAATAATATTTATATGATTTTCCTATAATTTAAACTATTTTATTATCTATTTATTAAGTGTAGTATATTTATTAATTTAATAGCAGATAAATTCACTTTCCTCCAATTTATTTAAATTCTAGCCACTTCCTATTCAATTCATTCAATTTATTTCAAATCTGGCCACTTCCCATTCAATTTATGTCAATTTTAGCCATTTTTGAGCAATTCTGGCTACTATTTAAATTCAATTTCAGCCATCTATTTGATTCAACCCAATTTGCCAATCCGGATAACCCGTATACTATCCAACCCGACCCATTTATCCAAGAATCAATCCTAGCCGTTCATTTTATTTAATCCAACGGACAAAATTAAACCCTAAACTATTTTCCTATTTCATCACATACACCCCAAAACCTAACATTTTTCCCACATTCTTCCTCCTCTCCAAAAGAGCAGCCCGCCGGCCCCCTCTTCTTCTCCTTCCTCACTCCATTTCCGGCGAACCTCAGTGCCGCCTCACCTCCTCTTCCTCTCCCTCTCCCTATCGCCGCACCACCAGTCTTCCTTCTCCCTCTCACCGCTCCGGCCACCACCCTATCCTCTCCTTCGTCTAACCTCCTCTACCTCCATAATTTCCGGCAAGCGTCGACACGCATGCAACCATCGCAACCTCTTCCTTCTCCCATTTTTTCGTCGCCGGAAACCAGCCACATCGTCGTCTTCTCCGGTGAACAACACCACTGCCAGCCGAAGCCACCACTTCCCGGCAAACCTCCATAATTTCCGGTAAGCCGACCTCCCTCTCTCCCTCTCTCCATTTCCTTTCTTCTTCCCCTCCTTGCCCGGCGGAAATCTCCCACCACACCAACAGACTTTCCTCCGTTTCTTCTCGAACACCGCCTCCCCCAACCAGTCACCTCTTCCTCCTCGCCGGAACTCACCATTAACACCGGAAAAACAACATGCGGCCACTCGGCCACTCCCTTCGGTTTCTTTAGGTCCCAGGGCTTGACCACCAAAAGCTCACACCCACCACCCTTCAGCGACCACCGACAGCCCTTCGTCTTCCCTATTTCCTCACCATCGCCGGCCGGAAACCACAGCCGGATTTCTCTCTTCTCTACTCACCCCGAACCGGAAAACCCTTCACCTTTCTCCCTCACTCCAGCACCTCCATTTTTCCGGCGGACACTACCAAACAACAACGGCGCCACCTGTTTGCCTCCCTCTCTTCTTCCCTTCATCTCTATCCAGGGCAGATTCATATCTGTTGAAATATATAACTCTCAAACTATTATTTGTTTGTGTTTGTTTGCTCAAATGGCTACTAAAATGGTGTATGTTTTAGATTTGAAATTCACATAAACTTGCTCGATCATTTTGACATGAAATTTCTATTTATTCTGAATCTTGATTTTACCTAGCTCTATCATGGTTAGACCGTTCTAGTAGTTTCATGAATTAGATGAACTATCATATTGGGACAATAATCCAATTTTCTCTTCCTATATTCCCTTAACTGTTCTATTTCATATTCTTTTGATGGTTTACACATACTTGTTTCAAAAATCTGCTTGGTTCGGCACTCTTTTGCCTGTGCTATTTCATATGATTAGGACATTCTTGGTATATGACCATTCATGATAGACTACAATCCATTCAAATGCTTTGAATTCAAAGTTTAATTGATTTATGTAAGATTCTACCCATTTTATTAATGAGATTATATATTTATTTTTATATAATTTACATTTGGTAAATGCATGATTCATTTATGTTTTACTTCTCATTTGTTTTAATGAATTATGTGACAGTAATATTTATGGTAAGTTGTGTTAGCTTCCTTTACCATTCGTGTAATTTTGGAAGCTTTCGTATCTGAGATAACTTGTTTCCTTTCTCTTTAATTACATGACAATTTGATATTCAATATATTTAGTTAATTGAGAGCATATGGGATTCTGACTATTCCTTTCCATTCTTCCCTTAATTTTAGTTGAAAATATTATTATGATTTTCTTTTTAATCCTTTTCGATCCGGTACGTGTCTAAATATGCTTCAAAGTTGGATTAGTTTCGGGAGAAATTTATGGTGACTGATTTGATTGAATATCTTCCCTCTCCTTTAATTTCCTTGCTGACTAGCTATATAAACAGTTCATTTTTTCCTCTCAAAAGGGAGAGGACACGGCGATTTTCTTTACTCTGCTCTACACATTACGCTCTCCCCCTCTGGTAATAAAATATTACCTTCTCTTCTTCTTTTAAGTACCATCTCATTTCGGCGTTCATCATAGAGTCTTCGGGACGAAAGGAGGCCACCGCAATTATTTTAAAGTTATTTATTTTGATGCCATGATTATTTATTACTATTTTTATTTTTGTAATATTTGTAATATAAGCCCCGTAACAATAGTGAAAATGAGGTCTATGGGGATGGGGATTGGTATGCTTTTATTTATTTATTTTATTTTTTTATCTTTTTAATAGTAGATTCACCTAGAATGCATGTTCATAGGATTTTAATAATAAAGGCAACAATAGAAATCATGCATATAGGATTAACACACACACGTAAAGCACACCTATAGGAGTAACACCAAAATTGATAGAAATCATGCTCATAGGAATTACCAATAATATAAGTGCAGATTAAATATCGTCCAAATCATGTAAGTTTTATATGACCACGTATGTTCAAATAGGTAAAAACCTCTTACGAGTTTTATTTGCATATCAGTCCGCCTTTAAATTAATGTGTGATAAATGTTTTTTTTAGTAACAGGTTCATAGGAATTACTACTTTTTAATTGGTTCACCCAATCAGATTCATTTCTCAGCCATAAAAATCATGCCGCATTTGTTGGTCTTAAGATGATTCTTCGTACGCTATCCCACTTGGCTTTATATTTCAACATCTTCAATACTTCATGTCCTTATTATCATAAATCTAGATCATATTGGTAGGATTTAAGCTTGATGCGTGCAAGATACTTATTTGTTTAAAAATCATACTTCCTGCTAAATCGCTGCATTATATTCATTTTATTTCAAATTGGTTATGTGTCTATGTAAGAATTCATTTTCTTTAATCTACAATTTCACATCTATTTCAAATTGTTGCTACGTGCACGTTAAATTTGATTTTCACCTATGAAGTCTGGTATTTCACATTAGAGATTATGTGCATAGGATTTACTTGCATTTATTTGGAAATTATATTCTTTGCTACAAGATAGAGGCTTAATTGAAACTTTGAATGCTCACTGTTTGATTATTATTTGTTTTTGTTGACGTCACCTTTTTTTTAAAAAAAGCCTTAGGAATTTTAGACCCAAAATCCAAATTTAGTAGTCCATTGCCTCTTGGACGTTAAGCTTGGGACGGGTAGACAAATACTAGGCCGCTAGTCTTTTCCACCTAGAAACGCCTTAAGTTAATAATCAATTAATTAGGCGGGTAGTCGGGAAATGATAGTACTGTGCTCGCTGAATATTACAGAGCAATCTAAATGATTACGAAATATTATTTAGTTGCATAGGATGATCCCATTAGGTTAAAACCCCGGTAGAACTACGTCCGGCCTGATTCCCTTAAGGGATACGTAGGCGCCTCTATGAGGTTCGGCCCCACAATCAAAATAATTATATATTTGGTTGTTTTGTCATTTATTTATTTGCTTTTATTTGCTTTATCTTTTATGTGCATTTTAATGTTATTTATTTATTTTTTTTAAAAATATTTTTTCTATCACTTTTTATTTCAATCATAATTTAATTTCCAATTTCATATAACTGACTATCTCAAATGTTTTTTTTGTTTTTTTAAAATTAAAATCAATTTATTTGCTCAAATAGTAAATTTTCCCCATTTAATGAGTACGGCAGGAAACCACATTTGTGGACCTCGAAGGTGCCTAACACCTTCCTTTCGAGGTAATTAAAAACCCTTACCCAGCTACGGTGACCTAGGTAATAAACCTTAGCTTAGAATGGTGCCCTAACGCACCTTAATTCGTTAGGTGGCGACTCTTTCTTTTCTACCCTTAAGAGTTGTCAATGTCGACTCCCGCTTCTCCCTTGAGAAAAATGGGCGCGACGAGTGTTTTCTTAAAGCACTTGTCTCATCATTATGGCCATCTTAATCATTTGCTCCTCTCCTTTTTCAGAGGTTCTATATTTGGGCCGTTTGGTCTATCACGCTTGATCTCCTTAGACCCTATCCTTCAAGGATCTTTCATTGGAACATTTGAAACTGAATTATAAAATAGAGTTAGCAAATATATCTGGCAATTGATTTGCAATATTTTGCAAGTAAATTATCTATTGAATTTTAAGTTCACTTTTTTTTCCAGGATCTAAATAACTCATCTCACACTCAATTTTTCGTTGCTAATCACTTCTCCCCCTAATGTTAGAAAAACTAACATTTTACCCCCAAACTCATTTTGGGACCCATCTTTGTGCGTTGTGGTGGATCAACTGAATCATATATCGCATATTCAAATTTTTAGATGAATTATTTGGTTCTGAACCAATTGTGATAAGGGAACCTTGTTGGCTTGATGCATTCACGTGTTGCTACATGTTAAATAAACATATTTCACACCAAATTTTATTTGGGAGTTTTATTCTCATAACCAATGATTTAGCTATAATTGGAGGCATACAATTTTTGCTAAACCAACATGAATATGAATCAACGTATCAACATGATTTTATAATTTGGAACTATACTTAATTTAATAATTCGAGCAATCAACCTTACAAAAATCAATTGCACGTTGATATCCAAAACACATGCGACCATTTCATAGATGCATCTATTAGCAAACGGTTCACATGGTAGGTGAATTGGTCCATATTTACCCTTTTATAAGTTTCAAAATTTCAGGGAATATAATTCCAATCTTAGCTGATCAAAATCATTCTATCACGAGAACAAGCAACACAAGAGAATGCTTGAAGAATCTTTATTTCTTCAACATTACCCACACGTAATTCTCAATTATTTTTGCATCATATTTGAACTGAGATGGCCAACCAGTTATGCCAACTTATTTCAGTAAACTTCAGGATTTACTTTTGTATGTGATTTCATCATCATTCCATATTATATTACTACAAATAAAAACAGCGGGTAATCTTTTACATAAATATTTATAACCCGCTTCAATTGTAATGTATAAAGATATTAGATATTCCCATAATTTATAGTCTCAAATTATTTTTCGATGTCCTTAAAACTTATAAGTTTCCTTTTGAGACTTACTACAATAATTTCATTCCTTCAAGTAGTAATACATTAGCTCTTCCGGAGCTCTCAATTAATTTGTGTACTACCACATATTCAATCATATCAACATCATTAATAGTTTCTCCACATAGTTTCAACTTTGGAACAATTTTGAATGTTGATGAGCTATACTCATGAACAGACTAATAGTCTTGATGGATTCAATCATATCGTGCATTTGGGTGGATGACCATCTTCAGGTGGTCATACCTTTCTTTAGGCTATTCCACAAAACAAGTGGATCCTTAATCGCGAGATATTCAATTTTCATAATTTCGTCAATATGATGATGCAAGAATATCATAGCCTTAGCACGATCTTAATTTGATGCTTTGTTTTCACTTTTAATGGTGTCTCCAAAACCCATTGCATCCATATGAATTTCGGCATCCAACACCACGCAGAAAGGTAGTTCTTGCAGGAACTTTGAAGGGCAACGAAATCAAGTTTCATAAGGTTAGCCATATTAAAAGAAAAAAGTAATAATACCTTGGCCTTCAAATTTTGAGACGGTAAAGTCGTAGAGCAACGGTATCACCAAGAAATATCACTCATGTGGTTAAGTAATATATCTTTCGGAAAAATTTTTATTTTTCTTACCTCGGATCTTTCAAAGTGAAGTGATCAAGGCAGAGACTCGTGCTGATAGTGTTTATGAAATAATAAAAGAAAGAACAAAGATATTATAGAAAGAGAGAAGGAGAGAAGTTCTTATTTCTCTTGATGGGATGAAATACAATGATGGAGAACCCCTCTATTTATAGGGACAATTTCTCTAACTTTTCTCCAAAAGATAGGATTTCACTATAATATAAACACCTGTATCCACTACAAATACAAATACTTATAGACATACACCATGATACAAATATATTTATAACATATATGAGTATATTGATCGATAAATTATTTGTCCCAATTAAAATTTTAGAATATAAATAAAATAATTTAACTTAGGAAATATTTTAAAGAATTATTGATATCAATTATGGAAATGTCAATTTTTAAGTTATAAAACACTTGGGATCTAATATTTAATTTGTATTTTGCATAATGAAATAAGCTTATTAGAATTCCAAAAGATAATTTATTTGTTAAATTTAATAAAATTATATAACAATGTTGAGCCTTTATTTTAAAAATTATTCTTATCAATAGTAATTGATTGTGTAATTTCATATTATGAATTATGCATTTCTTTATTTTATCATCTTTTTCTAAATTATAATCCATCTCAATTTTTTCTTTTTTGGAGGGTAATTAAACAATTTTATTTAGCAAGGAATTAAGTATTTACAAGCAAAGCAAATTCATTTACTTTTCAATTGCTAATAAGTTATATAAAAATTTTATTTTATTAAATTTTGCTACAAATATAAAATTGTGAAAACTCAAATTCCTCAAATATATATATAAAATTGTGATTTTTTTATTTTATTAGATAATGTTTTAAAAAATTCTTCATTAAATTTAGATTTAAATGTTTTAATTTAAAACCTATTTTAACTTAAAAATTAAATTAAGTAATTTATTATAATTAATTAAATTTGATTAATTTATTTAAAAGTATGTGGGAACGGTGCATGAGGGTGAGATAATGAGTGTTTTGAGGGTTTGTCATGACTCCCCAATAGGAGGGCATAATGGGGGTAATCGTACAACCAAAGGTCTTAGAGTGTAGTAAAATACGCTAGTAAAACGATAGTCTGAAATCAGGAATATAAAACAAGCTAGCATAAGAGTAAGGGCAACATGCTAAAAGGAAGTGATCAAAATCATAAGATATTCATCATTTGGCTAAAACATAATGACCCAAGATTTAGTAATAGAAATCATATAATGTACTATGTACAAACACATGTCGTGCATCTATTGATTTGATATAAACACTGATTGAGATAAGTTCTTGCCAACAAGAAGTACCATTTGTTTCAATATCAAAATGAATAAATTTAAGTCTATAAAGATTCATCTTCATTTTGACTACCATTACAGATATTCTATTGTCAATATACGTAAAATTGAACTACGAGATACTTTTTTTTTAAATCAAGATTTTCAATTAATTCAATTACAATATTCAAATATTTAAATTAATTTACATGTTTAAAATAAAATAAAATATAAACTTGATCCTCTATTTTAAATAAAGAACTATTATTTTGGAAATATAGTGAATACTTCTAGTTTACTTTAATTTTAAGTATTTCATCGGTTCATTCTATTTATCGTAAAGCATCTTACTCTTTAAGAAATATTAAAAATAATAATTAAATTAAATCATCTTTATTTATTCTTTAATCTCAATTTAATATACTATTTTTTACGCACTAATTTATCTTTATTAGAACAAAAATAAAAGTAAAAAAAATAAATAAAGTAAAAAAATTAAAAAAATTAGAATATATTTTTTTTGTTTAATTTAGCATAGTCCTCAATTGAGTCGGTAGTTTTGACGAGTAGAAAATATGTTATTAAAAGTGAAGGAGTAGAAAGATAAAACAATTAAATTAAGATATTACACTAATTTTAAAAATAAAAACAAAGTGAATATGGTACTTTAAGAAGAAAAAAATCTACTATGACATAAATATAATTTACCATTGTTCCATGAGCAAAACAATCAGAAAAATCTTTAAACAAGCCAAAAAAATCAAAAAAATTGATTCGCTTCATCCGCAATTATTTTTCAAAAACAAAACAACAGAAATTAGGTCACAAAGTAAAGACAAACTAAATATTGCGACAATAATGCAAATCATCTTATTCTCGCCTTCCCGTAAAAACAACGTTAAATCCACAACACACTACTGTATCTAAAAGAAAGTAACATAAGTTTAAATCACATAAATAAACACACTATTTCGAGAGTAGATGTCGAGATTAATAGGAAGAGGAGAAATTCGTTTGGTCTTTTACGAGGTCGCTCTCATTGTTCTCCTTCCTCCACAGGTCTATATTCTTACCGTAGCTCCATTAGGAAGAAATGTGCAAATCAAATTAAGGCATAGTAAAGGTAAATTTCACGGATGGTCATTCAATTTTATGTTTGACTTTATTACGCAAAAGTCACTTTTCTTTAATTTGTTAACTTTGTCTCATCTTTCTAAAAAGTAACTTTAACAAAATTTAATTAAAATCCTACCTAAAATGAGCCCTTATGTTTGAATGTAGGTTCAAAATGGTCCATTAAATATACTTTTGAGCAGTTTTGAAACTTTAAACTTGTCAGATGTGAGCACATTTGGTCTCCATCAAATACTTGAGTTAATTTTGTAGAACTATGAAAAATATATTTAATATGGACTCACATTTTAGATGTGTTTTCTTTTTGCACTTTTAACTTTTTAGTTTATTGCAAGGATTTGGTGCCAACTTTTAGGTGTAATTTACGCTACTTTCAGAATAATTTTATAGACATCACCCCAAGTTTCGCTTAATAACGTTGACCTTCCATATATGATACTATACTTAGTTTGGCTATTTTTATCTTTGTAACAATTCCTTTAACGTATTTATCATATTACAATTATATACTATGAAATAAAATCAATTTGGTGCATGTCTAAAATCGTAAGTGGTCAATAAAATTTTTCCTAAATTAAGTCTTTCCCTCTCTATCTGCACCTATTACTAATACCATTTACAATCCCTCTCTATCTATTCTTCTTTAAGAAGCCAAAAATATCACGAGTTTGCAAGGAAATAAAACAAGGGCTTAACCACGTGTTTTTTATTCACGACATCAAACAAATTAAAATGTCGCAAGCCACAAGTTATCTCTTACAAAGTTGACAAATTTACAAGTCACAAGTTGTGTCTTACAAGGCATAAATTCAATTTCAAAAAACTCACAAAAATTATGCCTCTTAGTTCTCTAAAATTTGGCTGGATACGGTAAAAGTTCTGTTTTATAGCTTGCAAATTAGATACTACACAACTTATGTCGAGTAAGGTAAAAGTTTAGGATAATTAAGAGTATTTTGACTCACAAAATTTTTATTAAATGAAAAGTAGGGAAAAAATTAAAATTACCAGTTTAAAGAATAAAACTTAAAAAAATTAGCCCAGAATAAGGTTAATTCGTGCAAAAACTTATTATTTAAAATGTAGGGGTTATGTTACTTAATGGGCTATTGGGTTGATCAGCCCAAAATGATTTGCTCCCTGAGTTTTACTTCTTCTTCTCTCTAGCATTGAACTTTTTCCTTCCACACACCTCCTTTATGTTTGTCCAAAGGATTTGATTGAGCGTTCGAGATTTCTTTATTCTCACCTTGATATTTTGGATATCCAAAATTGTGAACTTTTTGATTGGAACATTTTATTACAGTGGTTCTATTTGGCGTGAAATTGAATTAGTTGAATAAATAAATTTTGAATAAGGATGATTGAACCAAATAAAATAGTATGAGAGTAAAATTTAAATTGATACGTGGACGGTTATCAAATGTAAAGAGATAGATGAAATCTTCCCATCTTAACCAAAAGTGTAATGAATTCTATGCGAAATGGGAATTAAAGTTAGTCGCTTGTTCGCTTTGAATACAAAATTATTTAAACAAAATAGAGTAAAGAGAGCTCAAAATCTGCCTGAAAATGAGATCTCTTAGTCTCTTACAAAGTGAACAGAAAAAGATGAATTTTCAAATTTTTTTATGTGCAAAATTAGAATGTCTTAAGTATAAAAAATAAAAAATATCTCTTAAAGAAATCATAAAATTTTAAAAGAATTGTTAGCGACTTAAAAGCTAATCCTCTGGAATCTTTCTCTCAAAGGATTAGATAAATATAAATACACTCCCTAAACTAAAATGATTAATATATATATATATATATAGAGGGTGCACGAAGTGTTTTATGCGTGCAGTGGCGTAAGTCCCATTGATCTATGAGGTGTAGATCTCATGTATTTTAAATTTTATAATTTTATTACTAAGAAAATGAGCAAAAGCAGTATTTTTTTAATAATTTTCACAAAATAAGAAATTCAAATAAATCATCAATAATATAGAAAAATATTATAAATATTTGAGCAAAGGTAACAATAAAAAGGCTGATAACAAACTTTATCATTGATCTCTACATCTATTAGTTCTTCTCCGTCAACTAATATTTACCCTGATTATTATTTATATATTTCAAAGGAGAAGAAGGATAAATAATGTAGGAGTGATACCAAAATATAGGTAATGTCTCGAGACATGTATTATAAAGTTCAGCTCTATCTTATCAATTTTAGACATAATCATCTAAAAAAATTATTTATGGCGGCGTCATTTTCTATGAGTTGCTTTGTTTATTGATATATTTTTTTTTAAAAAGCGCACACAATATGAAAATATGATAGCATAACGTATAAATATCATTACACCAATAACAAAATATATGATTTATAGCAAAAATACTTTTAAAACAATTTAAATTAAATTAAACAATTAGGGCATACACTTTTCGCTCGAAACTTACACTTTTCGTCTACAATTTACGTCCCAAATTCAGGCTTGGTTCTACACACACCTTTTATTTGCGCTCCTAAAATGGTTTGATATATGTTCCACTCTAAAACTAGCCCTTGAACTCACTTCAAAAACGCCTTTTGAAGGAATACTTGATGCATATCTTAGATTAAAATGACCATTTATCTATTTTCTCATATATATATTTTACATTTTACAATTTACAATTTAAAAATCCTTATTTGTTATAAAAAGGGGGAAAAAACAATCAAAGACACTTCCCTTCCCTGCTCAAAGTCAATATCTTTCTTGAAGTTATTTGCAATAGCAACTCTTTTGTCCTTACAACCCACTAAGTAAAGAGTTAAACGACCAAAAATGGTAAGCATTGGGTTTAGTTTGAATTTTAAAATTTGTTTCATTTTCTTCCAAGTTTGGGGGATTTTATATTTTAAATACCCAGAAATAAAATTATAATTAGCCAGCATAAATCTTCGAAAATGATGGAAAATTTTAAAATGTTTAGCCTGATATTTGGATGAAAAAGAAATCTCTAGGTCTGCCGTAAGATTTAACATTTTGTTGGAGCCATAACTTGCCAGATACATTTTTTTTAAATAAAAGAAAAAAAAATTAAGCTAAAAAAATAAAATAAATGAAAAGAAGAACAGATATACAATAGGACATAGGAGCAAATAAAATTTCGTGCGATACAAAATATATATTACAGAAAATCTACTCTCAAGAAGGAGAAAGAGATAATATGAAAAATAAATGAGTGTTGATTAATTAATGGATTAAATTAGAGGAATAATTTGATAAACATAAATATATTTTTTAATAGAAATAATTTTTTTCTTCGCAATAAAAAGAAATACTTTTGCTGCCCAAAATATTTTTTCCTTTTAACCAAAATACTTTAAATTTTCATAAAAAATATTTTTAAAACTTTTAAGAATTTTTTCTCTCTACTATTGTTGTAAGTATTAATTTTGGTTTTTATATTAAAGTTCAATTAGAAGTTTAGAAAAAATCATCCTATTGTAGGGAAGAAAAGAGTTTAACTAATATATAATTGATGGAGCAAAATATTTATATAATTATGAAACTTATGTTATAGTACAGTTCAATCACTAAATAAATATTAATTGCCACATATTAACAATGATAACCTAACACACTATATAATTTAAAAATGTACAAACAATGCAAAAGATATAGTAATAAATTAGGTAATTAGGGACAGAATCAAATTGGAAACCCGTGAAGCAAGGGAATTGGTGGGAGTGGGAAGAAAATAAGTCATTTTAGTAATGAGTTGTGAAACCTAATTACCTTATTAGGTTAATTTTTAAACATATTTATATATATTAAATATAGAGTGGATACTGCCGCATATGTTATTTGCCAAAAAGAATGAATTCATTAGCTTGTGCCGTGTACTTTTGGAGAATAAGAAGTTGAGCTCTCAAAATTGCAGGATTGACTTTACATCTTACATTCAAATATTTGCCACCTTTTCTTTTAAAATTAATTCAAATAACTGATCACTCAATCGCAAAAATTTAAAATAGACGATAGATATAAATAATATATATATAATCTATGTGTAATATAGTATGAAATGTATAATCATATATAGATAATGTATAATTTATATATATCAGCTAGAAAAAATAAATATTGATTCAACCGGTTATTTGTATAAACATCCTTCTTTATTTCCATTGGACAGCATGTTCTCTTTCAAAGCTTGTAGTTTAATTTAGAGTTGATTACTTAAAAGGTGACTTAATTAATTAAAATGGTTCAAGAAAGTTTTTAAAAAAATTTATAATAAAAAATATTTTCTATTTTGTCATTTCATATGCAATGTTACTCTACATTTTTTTTATTCAGATTCACATGTAAACGGTAAACGGTCAACTCTAACTTCAATTTTTCTTTTCAGTATTAATCAAATCTGTGGCTCAATCAACTAGTTATGTCGTCTAAGATTCTTTACTCAATTTTTACACTTTTAATCTATCATTTATTAATAAATTTTAATTTTAATTCTTATAATATATAAATTAAAATATATAATTAAACACATTTAATTTTTAATTATTTAAAATTTATATTTTTTTCGTAACTTGCTATTCTCAAATCAAATACATTTTAGAGCAACATAATACAAAGATTATACTAGTAAATAACTTTGTGAACAACTTGCATAATTTCCCTAGTAGCTAGCTCGAATATTGTAAATGTAGACCATCTCCCTGGCAATTGATTCCCAACTTCTACTTGTTTTAGAGTAGCTTATTATCCCTCTGAAATGTTTTTCCCAAGAGGTGCAAGGGTGTTGTTGTTTTTTAAGCAATCCTCTCTTGACTTGTTATAGGTAAACCCATTCAGCAGAATCATTGGCTTTTTAAATATCAATTTTAATAACAAATCTAGGTGAAAAATGTTTTCTCTTATAATGGCCAAGATGATATTGTCAGAGATTTTCTTTGCTGGTGTGACTATATTCTGCTTGAGCTTCACAGATAAGAGTAGACATGATAGATTGTAGCCTTACAACAGGAACTTTAATTTCCAATCAATTTATACAAAATTGTGCAATATGCTATTGACCCGAATTCTTTAAAGAGTGCTAGGACTAGAGTAACTATGCTACAATTGATGACTACTCTATAGAGAGTACCTGTCTGGAAAAAACTTTAGTGGCTTGTAGCTGTAGGATATCATCATCTTTCAGCATGTGCCAATGTCCATTTATACCAAGGGCGGCTTATCTCTGTCAATAGACTGTAATTCATCAAGAATCTCGGCCTTATCAAATACATCTCTACATAGTTGAAGTTTTTATTATAGGAACAACACCACACCCTTCTCCATTACTTCTCTACTAACAACAGGCAAAGTGGAAGATAAGGAACTCATGTCTATCTCTTCCTTCATATCTGTAAGGGGTCAGTAAGTTTCTTTCATTCATGTCAAGGAGGTGAACTTCAATATTTGCTTTCCTTGATTTATATCTTTGATCACAGTAAAAAATATTGCTCTTCATTTCTGTATAAAATGCACTGGATGGCAAGCTTCTCTGATTTCAGCAGGTCATTTGGGCTATGAAAATCAGTTTGCTGTTGAATGAGGTCCAAGTCTTGTCTAGCCTTCACAAGACATGTTTGGCAGAAATGTAACTTCCAGTCGATCATAAGCAACTTCCTATATAAATTAAACACTTTACCATTAGTGTCCGTAAAAAATATTTCATCACCAAAGGTTTTGTAGACATATTAACTTGTATCAACATTCAAGAAAAGGATATTCTAGATTGCTTATAGAAGAACCTATGGCACTAGCAAATTCGATTTATGAGATTCACCCCCATCACTTCATAAGCAACTTTTGAAATTTCATCCATATAGGGATCAGTACATAATTTTATACTAAAATCATTCCAAGGCTTTAATATAATATTAGAGGTCTATTATTTACAGTGTATGGGCCAACATGGAATATCTCATGCATATCCTCCAATATTTGGAATTTGATCACATAATCAGTTTCTGAAACACTAGATCAATTTTGGGCAACATATCTATACATATCATTGTATCCAAAGAGTACTAGCTGGATGAATAAATTACACATCCATTTATGAGCTTCCACTTTTAACTCATTGGTCTTTCAATTTCATACATTAATCAAATCAGGTGGAATATAAGATAGAGTCGTATCATTCTTTGCCCATGGGGATTCCTGCACAGATTCAACCATCAATATTGTTCTATTAGTGGTAGACACTCCAGACTATATTAATCTTAAAATGGAGCAACAATATAAATTTATCACCATACATGAATAATTAAATAGTTAATAATTTTGATAAATTCATAAGCAAAGTGCAAAATAAATATATTTTTTAAGTTTGAGGGAGATTTCCAATTATATGTGTGTGAAGAAGTTGTTATCCCCTAAACCAAATGGAGTAGACAGGAAACAAGTTTGCATGTGGTGTTTAGGTAGAGGGAAGAATGGTAACATTATTACTTTATTGACCTCATAATTGTAATCAAAATCATGATTTTTTAAATCTACCGAATAAAGGAAACAGTCAATCATGTATTGGAATAACACTTATGTAATAAAACAGACAGGATAGCATTTATGAAAGGGCCAACCAACCCATCGACGACCCCATGCTTAGGTTGTTGGATCTCAATCTCCCTCATCTTAGACATTATATCAATTCATTGCACATTTCGAGAAAACTATATTATGCAACTTTTTCTTCCATCTAATCTATTACAGACTCCAATTTAACATGGTTTGTCACTCATTCATAAACCCCATATATATTTTACTCAATTTTTTTTAATATATATTGAAGCTGAAATTCTATGCAACCTCTTCTTCTCCAATTATATCTTACTTCATTATTTTTTTTAATGTAACTAGCTGGTTGTACTTATTATTTGTAGTTATTATGTCTTTTAGGAGACCATAATTTATTTGATAGATAGGGTAAAAGGTTCCTTTTTTTAGTATAGAAGTTAAACTCCTACTTAATTATTTGACTTACTAGACTAGATTGCTTCCCTTATAAGGAAAGTTCGTTTTTTTTAGAGTAAAAAAACTGACTTTAATAATCCTATTTAGCAAGTCATAGTAGCATATTCCTTTTAACACTATCTTAATGGATAACGTTTTGTCTTAAATAAAATAAAGGCCACCAAACTACACTTTACACATAACCCCTAAAATGATTTTAAAAGGCTATACCATCAAGCAAACGGAATTTAATTAATTTATGAAATCTTTTCAAAGTAGTACCAAACCTATAAAGTAATTGTACAATATAGTTACATTAGCAATTTAAATAATCAACTGCTTTATAAAAGGAAATCATTAATTAGACTGGACGATAGGACACATCCTACATTCTATAAACATAAAATAGACCTTCACGTACCCAAAGAAAGAAGGTTTAAGTTTCGTCCAGAGTTTAAGAGAAATTTAAATTATAAAAAATAAATATACAAAAAAATTGATTAATTAAATATATAAAATTTAAAAATCATATTTTCTGTTAAATTTATATAT
>JACEIK010000204.1:387971-402594 GCA_018107945.1 Datura stramonium | reverse complement strand
ATATGCTAAAGGGTCATATTTCACTGGAATCAAAAATAAAATTTACCAATAACTTAGATATCCAAAGTGCTATTACATCTGGTGTTTAAATCCTAAATTATTTACCAGCTGAATATGACTTCATTATTAATGCAGTCAAAAGTTAAAAAGATATCAAGCACCACTTGAATTATTGTGCACGTATGTACAATATAGTTAAATGTTAAAGATTGTACGTACAATATGATCCATTATTGGGACAAAGGCCTTAAAGTCTTGAACTGTTTATATAGTTGCTCCAAATTGAGAAAGTTCGTTTTTATTAATTACATCAATATCATTCTAAAAGCTACTATTTTTTCTGGCAACTTTTATTTATATACAATATTAAAAATCATATCTTTTTTTATTTATGTTACGTAAAAATTCAAGAGATAATTTATCTTTTGATTTTTAATTTATTTTTATTATTACTGTATTACATTTTTATGCATTTCGCAGAACATTAAATTTATTATATTAAAAAGGTGAGCATATGATAAAATTACTCTCTCCGTTTCAAAATAAGTTATGTTTTTAGCTTTGACACACCCCTTGAGAAAACTACTCATTTTTAGAAAGAAAAATATAATTTCATCCACTTACCCCTAATAAATATCTTTAAAAAGATGTACGTCTTTAATATTTTCTTGATTATGTAAAACTCTCTCCATTTGAATAAGGGTAAAATTGAAAGAACATCATTAATGTCTTAATGTCTTATTGATTATGTAAAACACCACTTATTTTATAACGGAGAGAGTATCATTCTATTTATTATTCCTTAAAGAATGTGTTAAGTCAATACTGGACAAATATAAATTAACGAAATATTTATTTACAATGTAATACTTGTAGCAAATGTTGAATTTAAGAGGGATGGTTTACAATATGGTTCAGAATCACATGAAATGACGACTTGATAGAGTTGTGAATAAGCAATAGCAGAGGCGGAATTTTGTGAATATGTAATAGCAGAGACAGAATTTTTATCGAGAGGTTCATCATTTATTATATATGTTAAAAAGTAGTTTTCATAATAAATGAATTTAACACAGTAAACAAAGTTTTAGATGTGAAACTCAAAACTACACATTGATAAAATCTTTTTTTTTTCCCAATCATGGAGTGGATTTACGGTCTCTAAAAATTTACCAAGCATGTAAAAAAAAGGTCAAGTACTTTTTCAGATAAACTGCAAATATGTTCCAATATCAGACCAAAGTCAACATCATCTCTTTAATGAATTACTATTCCCTATTTGACTTTCCACTTTTTAATTGTCCCACTAGTCAGATTTTTGAATTAGTGGCATTTTTTTTTTCAAAAAAAAAAAAAAAAAAGACTTCCATGATCTAGAAGTTAAAATCTGAATGAGAAAAATGATTCTTGAAAGTTTTCGTGAGAGAATAGCCATATAAAGGGATCTTAACAATTTTAGCTAGTCGGGTAATAATTTTTTTTAATAATCGTGGTGTTCAGACCAGCTTATGCACACCAGGTATCAGCTAACTCTGTCCACCCAAACTAAGACAGATGAGAAAAATCACCTAGTGTTTTTTGTATAGATTTGAACATAGAACCTCATTGATCACTAGGTCACACCCTTGGGTGCATAATAATGTTTACTATTAATGAACTCAATACACAATTGTTGGTTTCGAAAGCATGCAAAAATATACTCACATCTAATTTACACTGAATCAATAAATGAAAAATATGTTTCCCACACATATTTACGACTTAATTATGATTAAATGATATGTATTCTCACTTTAATTATTATCCGTTAAGTTACAATATTTGATTTTGATGTATACAATCGACCGCGATGAAAATTATACTACTTCCTCCTGTTCAAAATAAGTGCCCACTATTTAATAAAATTGCAAAAGACATTGAATTCACCACCCCAACTAAATTTAGGAAAGCTAACAAGTATATTTATGACTTCACACTTTGTCATATCCACTTTGTACAACTCAAGCTGTCTAGTGCAAACAAATTATGATTTATGAATTATGATATTAAAATATTAAAGTTCAAATTCAAGTAAAGAAAGATGAATAAATAAGTAAATAAAAGATTAATTATGCTGAAAATTCCAGAAAAATAGATGACAATGATGTGCTTCTTTGGTCTCTATGATTAGCATGATATGTCTATTATTATTTTCCTTTTTTTGAGTAGTAAAAAAGATGACTTTATCCATAAACTGATTTAAAATTAATGTAAGCCCACATATGGGGTTCTTCCTTATAAAAACCATCTGGCATATATAATTGCAAACCTCCATGTGACACATTGAATCCATGTTTCTTCCTGTCCTTCCTTTCTCCACAATCATTTACTCCCTCGATTCAAAATAAGTGTCGCTTTAGCTGTAATATGTTTTTCGTAGTTGTCTGTCTTGAGATTTGAAAAGAAATAATTCTTTAATATATGAATATAATTGAAAACAATTACTATTTTTTATCTTGAATTCCTAAAATAACACTTATTTTGAAATAATTTTTTTTTAAAAAAAAAACTAAAATGACACTTACTTTGGAGTGAGAGTGTGAATAATAATATGTTTAAAAAGAGTAAATAAAGACTAGGTTCTGTAGCACATTTTCTATCATTAATACTACACTCAGAATGTAGAAATTTTTTTATGCTAACAATGTATAATGTATTCTCTACCATGTTAATAATTAAGGAGAAAAATATTCACACCAATAATAACTTGATTTTCGGCTGAGTTTCTTTTTCTTTTCCCCTTTGCTAAAGAATTGAATAGGAGCAATGAGAGACTTGCAAGCCATCTCAGTTTGAGTAGTACAAGGCTTATAAACTTCAGCATTTGAAATACTGGTGAGATTCAATTTTTTGTTTAGGAGCATTTCAAGTAAAATAACGGTATTCACTCACAAATTTTCGACGTTTTTCCAAGTAAAATCATTTCTAAAAACAAATACTGTATCCACTTTGAGGCCTTGATTAATTCGGATTCGCACTGCATAATACCCATTAAAGGGGGAATGCACTCCCTACCAGGAATTTTTTCATACTCGGGGCTCAAACCCGACCGAAGTCATTATGAGCAATCTTCTTATTTCAACAACTCTTTCTATATCAAGTAAAGCATAGCATGTTCTCGACACTGTCTTTACTGCAAAGATGTTTTCCCAGAACCTGTTATCCAAGACAATTTAATTGGTTGACGAAAGTGATATAGTGAAAGAGTTGTAATATTTGTAAAGAAAAATGACTTTCGCCAACAAGAGGGAGAGATCAATTTTTACCCTCTTGGTAGAAAACGTTTTCGTCGAAAAGAATTTCTAGTAACCAGATACCAGAAAATGATTATCTCGTGAAAAATATTTTTGGGTCATACCAAAGACTTGTTACAATTTAGACCAAACACATTGTATTAATTAAGCGCTTCAAAATATAAAACAGACCACATCACAGGAATATTTCAATGACAAACAATATGGGATAATTCACTAAAATAGGACAATAATAATTAAGAGAAACTAGCACATGAAATAATGAAGAAAAAGGGTTGCTCATCAAGCTAGAAAACGTGTCAAATTAGGAACTAATCAACCTAAAATTACAAACAAACATACCTGCTTAAACATCTTTGTATAGCAACTGAAACTTTGGTATTCTCTCTGGAGGAAGGGGACAAGTCACTATGAGCTTGCCTTTCATGGCCCCTCTAAATACTGCCTGCTTATGAACAGGGACGGCCGAGCAGTTAGAACTGACTCCACATTCATGACTTGTAAAAAAGGATTAATCATCAGAGCAAAGCATCATCTCAGCAGATTCAAAGAAAGGCACCAAGAACTTTAGTATACTAGCTCCTCAATAAAAAGCCAACTAGAACACAAGCTTATGCACCCAAACTGCTCAGGTGTTTTATAAATTGTGAACCAACTGAGCAAAGTCCAACATGCTACCAAATCTATCTAAACCTGAACTTGTTCTCTAATTGTTTAAGTTGATACATGAAAAAATTGCTGGACTCACAAGCAACTCTTAGCAAATTAGGAGATCCCCTTTCCAGATCTCGAAAAGTTAGAAATCTTTACAACCTGGAGACACAGATAGATTCAACCAAACTTGCCGAGCTTTATTCGATACCTGATGCCTCAATGGTGGTAAAAATCTATTCAAAAATCCGAGAATCCCAAATTTGAGGATGACATATATGAAAACTTGTGTCATGACATATTATATTTGCCTCTATGCAAGTATTAAGACAAGATAACAATTTCTATGCATACAAATTTGATGCATAACTTTTTATGTTTCTTAGAGGAACATCCTCCTTGAAAAAGAAATAAGTTCTTAACTTATGGAAAATGGATCTCAAACTGAGAAATTCCGAAAGCCCAATGGCACACAGTTCGAAACTCAGGAGATTATGGGTCCACCTCTCTACCCTTCGCCAGCCTAACCACACACCACATGTCACCAGCTTTAGTAAATTCAAACTTAAGCTTTAACTAATAACCAGCATCTTCTCCCTTCCACAATTAAAGTTCCCTGTTGTTCAAACTTCATGTCTGGCGACATGCAGAAACAAATCTGCTAGGGTAATAAGATAATGTTGGACAGCTCTCCATACATATACCAGAAGTTTGAGTCTAGAAAATAGAAGGTTGTGATATCTTCTCAGCCATTCTCCAAAAGCCAAAGTACATCACTTCAATTTAAAGCCACAAGCCCACAACCATGAGATTACGATCTCATATATATGATATTTATCTGCCAAATTACTCTTCTTTCTGGCTTTTATATTCCATCAAAGAAAATTCAGGGCATTAATGGATCAACTCCATGCAAGTACTTGCGACATACTAGTCACTCACTATTGCTGGTTGTTATGGTACAGTCATATTTCACTCGTTAACCAAACACCTTCCGAGGCTTTGGCACCACTAGAACCCATAGAGACGTAAACACCTGTTTAGAAAGTGCTACCTGAAGTTTATTTACAGTTGAATGAGGAAGTCACAATTATTGAAAAGCTGCACTACGCACCAAAGAGCAAATAATTTTACACTTGATGGATATTTATACGGATCATAAGGAAAATACTAAGGTCAGAAAGAAAGTAGTGAGATTATCCCATACCTCTACAACATCAATGAAGTCTTGTTTTCTCTGAAATGCTCCAATCCACTTGGTGTGATCTGCACTCCTGGAGAACATCCATCACAGAGAAGTAAGAGCTTCAAACTCAACAGAGGTCAATAAGATAAAATAATTTTACGGGAATGGAATTACAACATCGAGCTGTCCTTGAGCATATGCATAACTGAGTTTACATGTATATACTTAATAATTGTTGCAGAGTCCTAATCAAATTTACTAAAATAATTCTTGCAGTATTATTATACAATCAACAGACTGAGAAATAAACCCTTTTTTTTAAGATATTAGATTGAGAGATAAAATTTTAACATTAAGGTTTTCACGTGAGACGTAGAGAAGCAAACAACTTGCGAACTTGCCTTGAGCATGTCCCAATATCACATATCCTCCACTTAGGAGGCAAGTGGGAAGAGGTGGCAACAAGAAGGTTATAGAAACCTCGCCCAAAAAAAAAATTACATGGCTAATAGAAACACATTATTTTCTTCTTCTTACTTCTTTTTTTTTTTAATAAGATAAATGTTTATAAATAAAGTCTTTTCTAAATAGCCTCTCCTTCCTATTTCTTCCTATAACCATGTTATGCCTTCACAATTCTCTCTTCCCCCCTCTACTCGACTAAAAACAAAACAGAGATTTGCCTCTTGCAAGGAGCTGCTTGAATCGGGTCAATGTCATTTCAATTTCCCTTGATTGAAGGACCAAAGAACTAGCTATCCAAATTGTTGTGGAAAATTCCAGCATTTTGAATTAGTTTAATTTGCCAACAAAATGTGTCAGATATGTAGTCAAGGGTATTGCATAAAGTCTTATAAGGACTAAAAATATGTTGTTCTCCTGTCACTCGATAGAGATGCAAAGGGGTATAAGACCATGGAAAACTCTTTCTTCAACTAATTTGAATTACATCTACAACATAAACAACATGTCTATAGCACGACATGTAGAAAAATAGAACAGTGAGAAAGCATACCCGGAATCCATCTTCATATGATGAGCATTGAAGAAGAAAATGGTCGATGGTATTAAGGTTATATCAAAATACTTGATGTAAACTTGAACATCCTCTGAATCAATATCCACTAAAGCTACAGTTGCAAACTTGGACACCTCTCTCACAGATTTATACAGCTGCAGCCAACAAGAAGCAATAAAGTAACAGAACCACTCCAGAAAAGATAAAACATATGCAATGTCAAATTAACAGTGAAAAGGCACAACTTTTACACACTTCGAGTATCTAATAAATAAGGGGTGAATCCACCTTCTCCACCGATACCTATAGCTTTCAACTAGAGCACATATATTAGAGTTTAAGTGTTAACTATCTTTGGATATCGAATACACCATCTTTTAACTATAAAAATTGTATCTTTTAGCACTAGACATTTGATGAGTTCATCCTGGAGCACATATATTAGAGTTAAAGTTCTAACAATTAGGTCATTTATATGGTACTTAATAGGCAAATCTCAATGATAAGTCATTAATTTCTGATTAAAAAAAATGGTAACTAACCTGCTACTAATGGTGTAAATAATCTTCATACTTCCAGTCTTATACTATTTCGATTTCATAAAAGAAAAAAAAAAAAAAAGTAATAGGTGGAGGTGGAAACTGGCCCTACTGGCTNCCAGTCTTATACTATTTCGATTTCATAAAAGAAAAAAAAAAAAAAAAGTAATAGGTGGAGGTGGAAACTGGCCCTACTGGCTTATTGATTGACCTAAATAAAGTTCCCTAAGAAAAAGGTAACGATTTGTTCCATAGAAATTCAATGGAATTCTGTAAATTGATTAGTGGGACTCTTCTTCACAGGCAGGGGGGAGCTAGAAGAATCCAATAATTTTGGTTATGAGACCGTATCGTCTTTAGAATAAACTAATTGAATATATACAAATTATTAATTTAGAAACAAAGGACTAAATCCCTAACCAATAAACTTCAAATCGTGATTCCTCACAGGAAAGAGGGGGGGAATAATTGGATTAGGAAAGTGGAAGGAAAACGTACGATGTCGTCGAGCTGGAGAGAAAGAGCATCAGAGGATCGGCCGAAACGGAGGACGAGTACTTTGTCGATTGTGTCCCTTATTATGGAATCTACTTCTTCCTTCTTCGTCAGCGTCCTCAATATGTACTCCATCTTCAAATTACGGCGAAACGGTACCGGAAAAAACTCTATATTTGCATACGGATGATGGGCTTCGCCGGGGAGTACAATTTACAGTAAATATATTGCGGGAACACATTTTTACGGGGATAATTGTACTTTAGGTACCTCAATTATTGGTTAATTTTGATTCTTACCTTTAATTAATTAATATATGTATTTGTGATCCTTTTATATAGAAATATGTGACATTTAAACTCTTTTCAAAATTATGTTTAGATTACTTTTTTCATAATTCTCAATCTCTAAATTTTAATCTTTGTATGTTAGGGTATGTTGGGGTATTAAATTTAAAAAAAGTATGACTCTATTTGGATCGATTCTTTTGTTAGTGTCCACTTGTGCTTATAGAGCCATGGGGTTGCCTCGCAAAGAAATTTTATCCAAACTTTTTATCTACTCTCTAAGAGATGAACCACGTTTTTGCTATCACAAGAATATAGCCATCAAAGAGTATAGGTGTTGCACCACTTATTACACCATATTGCTAGAAGGGGCGAGCATGCTGCAAAAGCATTGGTGAGTTATTAGAGGCAGACCTACCCTTAGGGTAGAGGGGCCACAGACATCGGTTAATCTTCAAAAAAGTTATGTGTGTATATCTTAAATAGTGTTTATATTTCTATGTTGGCACCCCTAGCAACAAAAGTAAAGTGGTTTCACTGGTTGATTTGTGGCGCACGGGTGAACAGTGTTCTAACCTAGGTTTGATTCCCACTTTAGCATTTTTTTCAAATTTTATTATTTAACAGTTTTGTAGTTACAACCCTTTACTTTTATTGCTTTTTCTTTATTTTTTATAAAGTTCTACCCCAAATTTTATAGTAAATAATTATAATGTCTATATTATTTTTTTTAAAAAAAATCAACATATTTATATAAAAGATAGTGATAACCGCAACACTTTTAATTTTTTAAATCCGCCTCTATAAGTGATAAGCATTGAGACGTGCTCAAAATCAATCCAACTTTTAAACAGACTAAATTATGCATATCAATTAAAAATGAGTTAACAAACAAACCCATTGAACGAATCATATTATAAATGGGCTAATTTTGCCACCTCTTTTTAAAGTATAACCCATTAGTACTAGCCTTAATTAGGAGTTAGGAGTCACTATTTATGGCAGAAACAACATTAAATGGGAAAGAGACAAGAAACAAAACCTGCATCTCAATATTCTTTTTAGCTGGATTATGACTTAATAAAACCCTGAGAACCAATTACTTAAACTGAGAATGAAAGGTTGGAGAAGCATAGACTTACAAAAACAAAAGTATAGTACTCCTATTTAATTAAACAACAACCAGATATTTTAATCACCCCAACTCCCAAACATATGATGTGTGATGAATTTTGATAATTAAAGCATACACACTATGCAATTTTGATTTTTGAGGTGATCTTCTTAGCCCCATATGTTGTTTGTAGGTACCCATTGCAGTCCTTGTATTGCACCATTTGTTTGTGTCCACTTGCTTATCAAATGTTTTAAATGTCCCATAAAACAAAAGAAAAGATATCTTATTCACCCACATCTTCGTTTTGTCGGTTTGTTATGTATTTTAATAGTCTCTAACTTGATTTTTGAATCATAAAATCTCAACCTGTTTCCGGTTTGCCTTGCTTTTAGGTTGGCATTTCTACTTGATCTTTAAATCATAAAATCTCAGCCTGTTTCCGGCTTGTCTGGTTCTTAGGTTTGCATATCATTACATATAGTATGTCCGCTCGGCGTATTTTTTGTTTTACGCCCCGTAAATCTTCCTCAGCCAAACTTTTTCTACTTGATTAAGTAGTATTCACTGATTCTTCTTAATTCAAATTTGTGTTGCGTAGACCTACAAAAGGGCTAAAACAGTCCTACTGAAAGTTTGACTTATATATTAAGGTAGTGTCAACTTTCAAAAGGAAAAATGATTAAGAGGAATAGTATGGATTATCGAGTGCTAGAATCAAAATGAAAATAACTCTAATCTTCTCTTGCTCTACCTAATTTGGCAGAAAAAATCACAGCTATCTCAAGTGAAGGTCCACAAGATAACTGTCGCAAAATTTTGCCATTGATTAATTTATTACTCGATCACAGGCGGCTCTGATATTATCTTATCATACCCTAAATAATGTATCTAGTTATCATATTATTGCCTTGTTGGGTGAATAGTACTCCCTCTGTTCCATTTTAATTGTTAGGATAAGATTTACACATTTATTAAGAAAAAATTAATTTGGATGGTAATTTGACTAATATAACCCTATTAATTTTTTTGGAAACATGCAATAATAATTCTTTTCACATTTTAGTATGACTTTAAGTATTAGGAGTAGAATTGGAAAAACATAATCAATTATCTCTTAAATTTTGAAACTAGCAAGTATTTTTGAAACAACTATTTTTAATATACCTAGTAATTAAAATAAAACGGAGGAAGTATTTCAAAGCCCTACATTTTGTAATAGCCTGTTTCGCCAAGCTTCTCAAATCTACTTATTTTGAGAAGTGTTTTTTTTTAAAGTGTTTATCAAAAAAGTACTTTTTGTGAGAAGCAGTTTGTGTTTGACCAATAAATTTAAAAAACACTTTTTAGTAGCAATTAGTGTTTGGCCAAACTTTTGAAAACTGCTTCTAAGTGATTTTTCAGAAAAGTATTTTTCAAATAAGTTTTTTTGGGGAGAAGCTACTTTTTTTAGCTTCTGAAAAACAGCTTTTGCTACTCCCTAAAAATACTTATTTTCTTCCAAAAACTTGATCAAACACCTTAATTTTTTAAATAAGCACTATTCCAAAAAAAATAAACATTTTTGACCTTCCAAAAATTTGGCCAAACGGGCTATAAATCTTGAAACTTGAAAAATGCCCAAGAGATGGCCATAAATCAGACACCACCAAAAGGCCCTACATATTGTATGGTGAACAGAGTTTCCACCATGGATGAATGAATTAAATTTCATTTATTTATTTGTTACTCTTCATTAGTGTCCCTTGGATCCAAGATTTGCTTAGTACCCACCACATGATCAACCTTATTATCACATATAAAAAAATCCTTATTGCCATAAGAATCACAAGCACAACTAGATTCCCCCCTCAAATCTACTACTTACCACATTATTGTCTTCATCTTTCTCCAAAGGCCAAAGACAACAAATTTTGGCTAATTACAGACACAACACACATAAATCCTTCTATATGTTGTCCATTTGACCAAAAAATTTGTCACACTTGTACAGTCTAAAGAATCTAGTGTCTTTTTAAATATATTTTCCTCTAACATGCAGGTGAGTCAGCTTTCTAATTTTTGTTTTATTATTCAATGTCAAGTTCACATCTAAGTTTGAGCATATATTCATATACATATATATAAACAGATCCTTCAGTGGCTTTTCAAGGATGCAAATGAGACCAACTCTAACACCACTTCTAGCAAGAAGGAAATTCTTAATGGTGAGTAAAACAAAACCTCTCAAAAATATACTTTTTTTCACTATCTTGTTAGTATTCCATATTGAATTTAAGTTTCCTGCGCTTATTACCGTTGAAAGAAGTTTACATTATCAGTGTAATTTAACTGATTATAGCATGTAATCACTCTATTTTTCACAATTACTATATCAGACTTGATACGAAGATACTCTGATATGAAAAGTTACTTTTTTAAAGAATGTTATACTATTCGTGCAATTTAACTAATTGCAACATGTAATTGCTCTATTTTTCAAATTATCATAACAGATTTGACGGGAAGGTAGTCTCATATGAAAAGTTACCTATTTAAAAAATTTTATACTATTCCTGCAATTTAACATATCCATATCGGATATGACATTAAGATAGTCTGATATGAAAAGTTACCTGTTTCATAGGTCAACTTTATCCTTATGATGTAAAAAGTTTATATATTGTCAGCGTACAAAACTTAAACACTTGATAAAACTCTGTTGATTCCTCTATTATCTCAGCTGAGGAGGTGAAATCCCAAGACGTTGTCCTGTTTGGGATTTCTCAGAAAAAGAGAAATCGATCAAGATCGAGCTGCAAGATCTTCAATTTATTCAACGCATCACGTAGGAAAGACATCGCCGCAGATTACTTCTACAGCACGATTCATCTGAAGAGATTGGGAAGTTCGCGAAGAAGACAGCGATTTGTACATTGCATGAAGATGAAAAAACAGAGTCTTACTCGTGGATTAAGTTTTCGTCGAAAGGCAGATTCTGTCAACGCCAAAGTTTTGCCTGTTACTGATGCAGTAGGAACAACACCAGCACCCAAAAATGGTGATAAGGAGCAAAGTTTTAGTGCAGAGAAGAAGGAAAAGGATAAAACAAAGACTACTTCAAAGATGAAGGAGCTAATAAGATGGGCTGCTGCTGCTAAGTCTCAAAAGGGACGAAAATACTTTGGTCAAAAGGTGCGATTTCTGTTAGAATTTAACTTATACACACTGATGAGTACGTATCTGGTGTAACTGTTTTAGCAAGTTGTTCGATCGTAGTTTAACTTATTTTGATAATTACTTGTAATAGTCGATTAGGCAATCTAATAATGTTAAAATTCTTTTATATTGTCGATATATATAAGATCTAATCTAAAGGAAGTTATTTTAAAAGATCTATAGTATTAGAAATCGATGCAGACCAGAAATCAGAACATAATAGAAGTAAAACATTCATATAGGTGATAGTTTCGGGGGCGGAGCAGGGCGGCGAAAGGGGTTCATTTGAACCCCCTTCATCGAAAAAATAAACTGTATATGTAAGGTCAAATCTGATATTTATGTGTATATACTGCATATTGAATACCTTGGACACAGTTTGAGAATCTATTTCGAATCCCCTTAGTAAAAATCCTACCTCCGCCATTGGGCGATACCAATTATTTAAGATAAACACTTGATATATTGGTGTAGCTATATGAAATCGACATTTTTTTTAGGAGCCTTTTTTTTCCAGTTGATTTATATGTAATCAGCTTGTGATTGAGTTATTATTGTTGTTGTAACATGAACTTGCGGGAGAATTCTAAAGGATATCGATTGTATGACTCATAGCTTCAGCCACTATAATTGTTCGGAACTCACCGACCATTTTGATCTAAGAGTCAAAATTTCTTCATTCGTCACGTGAGTAAAACTCAAGGGAAGATAACTGACCTTGAATTGCTTTTTATAACACATAAATTTTTTGTAAAATTACTTTTCTTAAAATTTAGATATAACTGATCAAACCATCATATTGTTCCTTCGAGGATACCCGACAAAATTGAAACGATACAAAAGAATCAAAAAATATTCTTAGTGTTATTTGAGTTGTCTATATACCTTCTGACGAACATGTTGCCACGTCACAACAGAGTAATATGTAAATGAATTATATTCCATCATTTTTTTTTTCTTATCTTATGAAAATACAGCTTTTATTCTTCCCAACCACTACTATATAATAATGATTTTTGATGTAGTCACTAATCACTATTAAAAATGCCTGGACCAAAAAATGTGGCCCTATAAAATCGTCCAAAATATCAAACAAATATAGGCCGACTTGAAACATTCAAAAGTTTTTTTAAAAGATAAAAAAGCTTATATTATTTAGGAAGAAATAATTTTCGAGTGTTTTATAAATATTTTTTAGTTTTTTGATCTTTTTTATAAGAGATTTTCATTTTCATTTTCATATATAAGAGATTTTTATTTTTACGCATAAGAAATTTAAAAAGATTTTTTTTTTTATTCAAATTATAAAAAAGCAAAATAGTTCATTTCCTCGATTATTTCATGAAAGATTTAATTTACATACGTCGATGCTGTAAAAATAAGTTTTTGTAGTTCGTTATTTTGTACTTACTTTTTAGGTGATCTGATAATATGCAGGTTCTACATTTACGCGATAGATCGATCTTAACAGCAGAACCACGAAATGATGATGATGATGATGATAAACAATTGTGTTATGACTCTCCCAAGATCAGCTTCAGATGGGATGTTGAAAGTTGCTCCACCACTTTTTCGACAAAAGATGACCTATCTATCAACAATTCTCCTTTAAACTCAACTATAGATCAGTGTCCGGCAGCAGCTAGGAAAGGAAATTGGGTCACCACAGACTCTGAATGTAAGTATCCCTTTTTATTTGATCTTCACAAAAGGTCATTGAACTAAGGTCTATTACAGTAAAGTCATAAAATTAAATTTTATAAGTCACTAAAGATTCATCAAGAAGGTGCCAAAGATTAAACTCTTAGTTGAAGTAGATGAGGGAGTACATTTCTTTGGTGACATTTTTATCGTAATATCCATTTAGTTACAATTTTGGGAAAAAGTTCAGATATGCTATTGAATTTTAGAAAAAGACTTATTTATGTCATCCGTTAATAATTAGGCTTATTTATGCAACTGTCGTTACTCAAAGGGGTCATCTATGTCATTATTTTTAAACAGACCAAAATACCTTATTTTCAATACCAGATTGTACACGTGGCAATATTTAAGTGAACCACGTCACTTAAAAAATCCACCTATTAAACCATCCATACAGCTTTAAACTACCCGACCCATGTCCAAAAAAAATCCACCTGCATTTTAACCCGACCCGTTATTATTTAATTTAGCCCTTCCTCATTCAATTCCACTACCCAATATAATGGATGTTTTCGAGAAATTCCAACTTGAAATTAAAAGAAAGAGAGTTAAAAATAGTAAGAGAACTTACAAAAGAAATAGAAGCAAATAGCAGGCCCTCCTAGAAGGCATCAGTGGACTTTAAGAGTTAGTCGGCTCAAAGCAAACTGTAGAGGAGAATGAGTATTTCTATAAAGTTATGGTTTTAAGTTTGCTTGAATAATCTCGTTTGATCAAATGCTTTTAAGTTATGTATAGTCCCAATCTTTATGTAAATCGATCTTATGTTGGATGGTTTATTTGATCCTTTTCATGGAAGGGTCAGCACATCAAATCGTGCTCATAACATGTTTTTAAGCAAATAAAGTGGTGAAGTTAAAAAAGATTAAGAAAAACACGCAGCCTTTTCGCCTTCTTCGTGAAAGGGATGTACAGAAGAGGACTGAAGAAGAAGATGGCTGGGGTTTAGGTTTTTGGTGGTGTTTTATCGGGGTAGTGAAATTGGTTGGGGAAAGGTTAAATTAAATAATGACGGATCGGGTTAAAATATGGGTGAATTTTTCTGAGCATGAGTCGGATAATTTTAGGCTTTATGTATAGTTTAATAGGTGAATTTTTTAAATGACGTGGTATACCTAAATATTATCACGTGTACAAT
>JACEIK010000204.1:286438-353273 GCA_018107945.1 Datura stramonium | reverse complement strand
ATATTAAAATAATGCCAGTAATATCCAGATTAACATTGCATATCTACAGATTAGATGAGACGCTTTGTGTAAATAGTGTTGATAATAATTCTTGATTTTTTTAGTGCGTCTTAACTATCCTCCTATTTTAATAGTCTTGTCAATGGTCTTATCTTCTGACTTCTGGGGTCCTAAAATCCTTGTCATGGAAAACATGATGGGTTTGTTTAATTTCTTTTCCCTATTTTAGGCTCTAATTGTCAATATTTGAACAGCACATCTACAGCTGTTTGGTTTTGCTTATTTTCTTTTTCTTCTCCTCCCTCTTTTCTATTTTTATTTGTTTTCTCATGCTGGCCAAAATTTGTACTAATGGAAAATCAACATGCTCAAAATACACTGGGTATGTTCAATACGAAGAAAAATAATTTTTTTAAAAAATATTTTTTTATGTTTGGTTATCGAAATTTTTGAAAAAATATTTTCACTAGGAAAATAAGTTATTTAAGAATGAGTAAAATAAATTCCATAGTAGAAGTAGAGAACAAGTTCCACAAGTGACATTCTACGTTGACCGCATTTTTTTCATCCTACTCCGACACACCTCATCTTTATCTCACCCCGGTAACTCTCCATCTCCATCCCTCGTCACCTCACATCCTTATCCCACTTTCTCCTTCCATATATTTTATTTTAATTATATACAAATACTTTTAAAATTCACTTATTTTTGTGAAAAATATTTTTCCGTTATACCGAACCCCCTTCTCTATCTTAAGATTTTTCTCTAGATGTTTTAATATAGAAAATTCTAGGCAGACACTAAATAATTTAATACCTAAATTAAGAGGATCGAAGCATGAAATATCTATAGATAATAAGAGGTGCTCATTTGATCTAACTCAATTTTAAAACTTAATCAATGAATTAAGAATGACTCGAATTTCACATCCCACCTATGTGGAACTACTCAACACCTTCCTGTTCAGATTTACCAACTGAAGCGTAGATAATATAATATGGGAGTTTCAATATCAAGACTCTGATATCAAAATAAAAAAAATAAAATTGAACCTAATACAATTATAAAGTTAGCTCATTAGATAAAAACTGTCTAAAATCATATTTTAAAAAATCAAATATTTCACATTCTTCTGAGGTGGGATAACTCATCAATAGTGACAAGACTCGTCTTTCACTGGGGCTCTTACATTATTTTGCTTCTAAAAAGTATATAATTACGAATAAAATTATCTATAATAAGCAAGATTATCGGTTCAAGTAACCTGTTATAATAAGTTAAATTATATTGATTGAATTTTTTTCCCACTACTAATGTATTTTAATTTGTTATAGCAAATTACAAAGAATTTAATAGCTGATATAATGATCACTTTGGTTAATAAAATGTATAAATGTTCCCATTAAAGTAAAAACTGGGACACCAAAGTCAATCTTGGCCTGATCTGGCATCTTTCATGTATACTCCCATGTTGAGTTGGTTCTTTTGTTCTTTCAATTCTTCAAGCAAATGTGTATCCAAATTTCAAAATCTGTCCTTTTTCTAGTTTTTATTTATTTATTTATTTTTATAACCGTGATGTCCGAGCTAACTTGCGCACACTTCGACTAATTCCACAAAATATCTGCCACCTCCTTTTTCTAGCTTTCGTCCACTTAAAGTATAATATTTCTCCAATCTGAAACTTCTCCTAGAGATCTCTTCTTAATATCAGTCTTTTTGCCTGGTCTTTCTTTATTGATCTCTATAGCTAAAGGGGGTGGTTTTCTTAATTGAATTAGTATTGCATGGCAACATTGAGAAAATCTAAAATCTCCACTTTTAACTCTCACTCTTTCATTTTCTTCTTGACCCTTTTCTTCTTCCTCTTCCTCATTGTTGTTCAGTCTTCTACTTCTTCTTCTAAAGATGATAATAATTCAGATCAATATTCCTCTTCATCTACATCTACAATCAACATGAACTCGAGAAAGATCCCTAGAAATTCTCGTACATCATCATCATCATCTTCTTCTTCTTCTTCTCGTGATACTCGTAGACAGTTTGAAGCTAGTGAGCATGCAGTTCCTAGCGGGCCAAATCCATCATCAAACAGGTAAGTTAGTATGTTCTCGGCGTTTTCAGGATCTAGAGTCAGCAGTTTCATTCCGCTTCCAAGATCTAGAATCAACAGTTTCAGAATAAATTAAATGTAATACTATTATATGTATACATTTTGTATTATACTTCTTTTTTTTTTCCTTCCCATTTGCATATATAGCATACATAGTTCAAAGTCGAAAACAATAAGTTCAGTTGAACGCACGTTAGTAGCTAGATCCGCCTCTACGTAGGGACGGAGAAGATAGTTAGCAAAAGGAAGCCATTATTTAATTGTTGTTTCATGTACCAATTCTGGAAGCCATTAGTGCTACTTGTGAGTTGTGTGTTTTCTTGATCACTGATGAGAAAGTTTGTCACTACATTTGCTTTGTTAATTGTTATCGTCACTATTGTTAGCTAGCTTTTTGAACTTTATTTTTGGTTTTCCATTCGGTGTCCTATATTCCTATACTGGAGCTCGATTGATTTAGATTGCGTCTGCAGGGCTCATTTTTAGGGCCCGAACCCGAGACCGTTGGTTAAGAGTGGAGGGACTCAACTATCTCACCACAATCATTGGTGTAGCCTTTTGAACTTACGTTCTCTTTACTGAAGTAGGCAAACTATAAAAATGAGTCAAAGTAGATTTTTCCACACTAGTGCTTCTACACAATACTTCCACCTAAACTGATCCTATTTACAGGAATAGCATCAGGGACACTTGTTACTAATTTCACCGTTCAATAACCAATTTGTGTTGTTCTTATTTCTTTTTTTTCCTTGGACTTGTATAGGAGGATAAATTTTTATTACAATAACATATCCAATACTGTAATTCGTCAAATGAGATTTAAGAAGGATAGAATGTATGCTGATCATACTCCTATCTTCGTGGGGCAGCAAGATAAATTTATATTATTCATGTAAATATGCATGTATCAATCTATGATGAAGTGCGGGAAGTTCTTGTCAGAGGTCATTAGTGCAGATCTGGAATTGTGGGTTAATAGGAGGAGGAGAAGAAGAGGACACTTTTGTTTTTTGAATGAAGTATGATTTGTGTTGCTTTGGACTTTTCTTTTTTGTCTTCTTTTACGCACAAATCCCAAAAAAGCTGATTCAAAAAGCATCATGAGCCTATCATTTGATAATCATCAAAAAACTTCATTAGTTTCCCTATTCTATTCCAATCCAATATAATACCGCCTCGGTTTTTTTTTACTTATCATATTTTACTTTTCGAGAGTTAAGCAGTACGAATAAATTTTGATCAATATTTTAAAGATATATTTTTTTATTATGTTAATATAATAAGGATTGTAATTTATATTGTAATTTATAGTATTTTATATTAATTTGTAATTTTATATTAAATATTTAAAATTAAAATTTAAAATACAAAAAAAATAAAAAAAATAAAAAAAATAAAAAAAATAAAAAAAATAAAAAAAATAAAAAAAATAAAAAAAATAAAAAAAATAAAAAAAATAAAAAAAATAAAAAAATTTTTAAATTCAAATTTTAAAAATGAGATATATTTTATATAAATAATTTTTTAATGAACATTATACGGAATAAATTCAAATTAGTTAAGTTCAAATTAAATATAAAAGTATACCCAAAAAAAGGCTATTAGTGTGTACTGACAAATTCTGTTATTGATTTCTGGTCGTCCACTACGTGTTGTAATGCTTTTGACTGCTGAATATTAAAGCACTAACGACAGCCTTCAACGTAAATTGCTGCATCAATTTCGGGGTACTATGGAAACACTATTTAATTATTGTCTACATAGGTCATAGGACCCTCAATTTCTTAAACTCAAATTATATGTCGATTTTAAAAAATTAATTATTTTAAATTATTTATTTATTTTTTAATTTGTTTCTATTTAATGAAATAAAATTTATATTTTCTTTAAGAAAAATTAATAGAGATTAAATTTAATTAATATAATCTTATTTAAGTGATAAGTATCTTTTGAAAACATATAATAATTATTATTTTTATATTCTAGAGTGACTTAAGTATTAAAGATAGAGTTGAAAATAATCAGTTATTTTTTAAGTTTTTACATCGATAACTATTTTCAACAAGATTTTTAAGATAATTCATCAAGAGTACAACTATGAGAGTTTCGAACGAGGAATATTTTCTTTGTTCACTTTTACCTATTTGTTATATTAAAAATAGATGTCCATTTTATAAAATCAAGACATAATTTATTACTTAATTTCTAATTTATCCTTATAGTCATTTTTCAATACATTTTTTTTGAAGCATTGAAGTTATTATATTCAAAGGGTAATATAGTAAATTATCATTCTATTTGTTGCTTTTGCCAGCTGTACAAATTAATAATTACAAAGAGAGATTTAAGGGAGAGAGTATTTTTAGATGTTCAAGACAAAATTAATTATTTTTTTCTATTTATTCTTAATAGTAATTGTTCTTGAAGACTACAAATATTATAGTAGAGTAAAAATTTAATGAAGAAAAATATTATATCTTGAAATATAAATTAGAGTAAAGCAATGAAAACTTACTCTTAATTAATATTTTCTTAAAAGGCGATAAAAGAGAAACATGATAGATAATTTTGAGACAAAGAAAGTACTATAAAGAAGAGCATCCAAAAACACACCTAAACTATAATGCTGAAGGAAGTTTAATATCAACTACGCTGGCCATTGCGCACCTAAACTACCACTATCGTGCTATAAACACACTCAGCCACGATCAATCAAAATCGCATTTCAAACATTCTCGCGCACGCAAATGTATGTTTGAGACATTAAAAACGCCTACATTAAGACTCCAACAAATACAATTTGCCGAGCAGCATTTTTCATTAAATTTTTTCACCTTTAAATTAAATACCTTCTTCATTTCTTACGCTTTCTTCATCTTTTTCGAGAATTTTCGGATTTCCTCTCCCCCTAAATCCTCTTCTTTTTTTCGCCCTTTCTTCTATTTACTATTTATTTTGTAAAAACTCAACCCTAAGCTCTAAACATATTTATTTTTCTTTTTCTTCATCCCTTCTTCTTCTTCTTCATCTCATCCTCTACATTTCTCCAAAATTAGGTCTTTCAAATCTTTTGATCAGATGATAAAAATCCCAAAAACCCTAATATAATTAACAAAATCGTCATCACAAAAATCACAAAATAAAACAATCCTAACTTTTCTTTTTGGTAAATTAGTAACTAACCTAGATGAGAGGTAGTCTAGACTCACTGACAACAATGAAAGTCACCGTCACTACTATAATTTCCGATAAGTTGGGCGTAGAAAGAGAAAGAGTAAAGAAAGAGTAAAGAGGAGTAAAGAGTAAAATTAATTATAATTTGCCAACGTGGAAATAATATTATAAGTGGATAGCCACATGACCTTTTCTTAAAAATAAAGTGATGAGTGTATCACACTAATTGTTCCAATTATTCGTGCTGTGCTTCTATAACCCGATACGATAATTTATGCATCTAAAACAAACTACATACCGATACTAAACTCAAAAATAATATAATTCGGGATGTTGCTAGACTTTTTACTCTACTATAAATGTTAATTTTTGTAATTAGAATATGTCTAATTTTATTAAATTCTTTTGTTAGAATTTATGAGTCGTTTTTCTTTTTTTGGCAGCATATCCTCGCGTCTGATCTCCCATAATTAGGGGCAGACGTAGGGTTATGGCGCCGTGATTTATATGAATTTAATATTTTTGATGGTAAATATAAATTTATACGTAAAGTATTAAAAAATTATAATAAATGATAAATTTTAAATTCATATACTTAAAAATATAACGTATTTAATATTAAAAACTTTAGCATTAAACTCATACCATATAAATTTTAAATCGGCATCTACCTCGCAATTAAGTATAAAAATAACTTGACTCTATAAAGTCTTGGATATTCCCTCTATAGGTATGCGTATATGTTACTATAAACGTGCCGAGCACCTCTCAGTATATACTAGAAAACCTCTTCAAAAATACCAGTTCAGTGTAATTTTGACTATATATATATATATATATATTGAAAAAATATATCAAATTTAAATTAAAAACTATAAATCAAACTGTGAATCGCTATCGACGTTTCGATTCGATTATTTGGTTAACTATTGTGATCTCACACGAAAATTTTCATAAGTCACAAGTACGTATGTACTACGCATGCTTACTAAAAGGTGTTATGTTAACATATAAAATTATTAAATTTTAAATTCAAATTTAATATATTTTTTCTATCACTTTTTATTTCAATCATAATTTAATTTCCAATTTCATATAACTGACTATCTCAAATGTTTTTTTTGTTTTTTTAAAATTTAATTTAATAAATTATTATCGCATATATATCGGTTCACTAGTTAAAAAAGTGGTCAAATCGATAACCGAACCAATAACTCAATAACTTGAAAAGAATCGATAATCAAACTATTAAACCAATAACCCAAATTATTAATTTAAGAATCTAATTATCGATTTAAATTATAAATTTAACTATTAATATTTTTAATTTATTTCAATCATAATTTAATTTCCAATTTCATATAACTGACTATCTCAAATGTTTTTTTTGTTTTTTTAATTTTTTCTTTTTTTAATTTTATCTTTAGTATTTTTAAAAATATGTAACTTTTTATTTTAAAAATATTTTTAATTTTTTCTTTTTTTAATTTTATCTTTAATATTAAAAAAAAAATTAACCTCTTAGTTTGATTTTAACGTTCTTTTGGAGCGCGGAATTAATAGAAATATGCACCACCTAACACTAGGTGTCATCTCGCAAATTTTATATATGTATGATTAAAATAATTTTTAAAAAAATAAAAACATGCTCATATATAATAGACGATAATACTTGCAAATAATACGTACAAATATCAATTTGTGATAAAAGTAAAAAGATTCAAAACTAAAAGGGTCCTAAATATAATCTATCTCATTTACAAATTGAATTTCCACAATTCAATAGCCAAATGTTATTCGTACAAAATTCTTCGAATGTCATTGCCTATCAATCAAGGACTATTTCTACAAAATCCTGCAAACAAACAAATGTAATTAGCAATCTTACAATATTTTGAAAAATTAATAGTTGATATCATTTCTATTTGTTGTTTTTTATATTTTGATTATAGTATTGTTTTATTGTACTTATTGTTTTTTTCCCCTCCTTTTTCAGAATGTTTTGTTATGTTGTTTTTAATATTATTATCGCTTCTTCACTTTTATTATTCCTCTATCCCAATTTATATGACATATTTCGAATTTTGAGAACCAAACACAAAATCTTTTGATTGCACTTATTCATATTTCCATTAATATTTTAAATTGTTTAATTATATTCTCATGACTTTATAGTAATTTTTATATAGTTTCTAAATATGTAAATTATAATTCAAAACTTAAAGATTGTCTCGGTCAAAATAAAGAGGAAGATTGACTCTCGAAATTCGAACTATGTCATTTAAATTAAGATGAAGGGAACATTATATTTTTTTTTGCCGAACCTGGCTGATATACTTTTTTTCGAATGAGTGCTTATAAAAACAACTCCTCACCTTCAAAAGAAGCTATGAAGATCTGCAGACATACTATTCCCTGAGATTCACTTAGCGAGATTACACTGAATATTTGATATGTCGCGCGTTGTTACAATCATAGGCTCAGGCGTAGAGTCAAGCCTCAAGCAAAGGCTTTAGGCACCAATATTTTTCGGTCAATATTTTTTAATCTGTTCAATATATGTATTGAATTTGCTAGTTAATTCAAATTTGCGCCACACAAAGCCGATTAAAGAGGAAATATTTCCTAGTAAAATTTTTCTTTTTCATTTAAAACCGAACTCAAGCATCTCCCTAAGCAAGATATTCTTTTTTACTTGTTTTTCCCTCAGGTTTCAAACATTGTAATAAGTATATTGAAACATCGAAAATAATTTGAACTATCAAGTTATCAACTTTTTGAAATTAGATTTATTAACTAAGATCAACAATATCTCAAGACAGATTAAATTATTTATAAAACGATTATTAACAACTTTATATCTCAAAAAGCTAAAAAAGAAAAATGATTAAACAAAAAAAAGAATATATATATATATGTTTTTGTGTGTTTTTGTGTTTTTTTAATTTGATAATTAAAATTTAACTTTTAAACTACTAATTTTTATTGAATGACTTTCACCATAGTCATACTGTTTATACAAAATTCTTCAAACGCGTTTCCACTTCTCACGTCTCTCTCTCACACACATTTCTACCAAACATTCCTCCAAATCCTCCTTTCCATTATATCTCCATTTTCCACGGAGAATTTCATAAAGAAAAAGAAAAAGAAAAAAGACATTACGCTTCCATCACCCTATCCACTCTCTGTCTCCAGCTAAACAAACATGGCTCATTCAGAAAAACAAAAAAGAAAAAAAATTCATTCAAATTTTAATTAATTAGCCAGACAGATTGCTAATTATATACTTAACTAACTACATATTTATAGACACCATTCTCCATTAATTGCTTTCTTGGTCTCTCCTTATCTATTAACAAGACAAGACCCGTTTTTTTTTTTTTTTCCTCTCACATTTTCTTGATAAAAAAAACTTTGGGCTGGGTCGATGTGTCAGAAAATGTAGCCTTTTATAGCAAAGAACCTTTTTTTTCTTTTTTTCTTTAGGAAAAAAAAACAACAACAATAACAACAAATAAGGATCAAGATTTGAGAAATTTTTGTGCAAAAACATGAATTGTTTTTCGTGTTTTTCATCTCATGAGAATAAAACATCTAGAAGAGATGTAATAAAAGAAAGAACAATCAAATTCTGTTCATCCTCATAGAGAAAACCTCTCCCCAGAACAAGCACAACCATTGTCCAAGACTAAGACGCACCATAAGCCACATTCTCACTCCGCCGCAACGAACGCAACCAGGATGCGCAGACGCATTCAAAATTTAAAATTTTATCTATAATGCTATTAATTCTTTTCATCTCTGCTTTTATTATTGACTTATTGTAAATTCGAAATTATGGATTTAAAATTTAATATTTATTAAATTTTAAAATTTTCAACTTTTAAATAATCACATCATTATTTCCTTTTTTAATTTTTTAATTTTGAAATTATTGTAATTTTGGAATTACGGGTTTAAAGTTTATCATTTGATAAAATCTTAATGAATTCACATACGCACATATATGTATTATATCAAAAATATCAGGGCTTATTTAATCTTGCATTTATCCATTATATGTGTTAGAATATTGCCTTCATTAGACTTGCATGATCTTTTAAATCGGACAAAATATTATTTGCTTCCATGGATGGATCAATCAACTGCGCCTTGGGGTATGTTCGGTAAGGAAGAAAATAAGCTTAGTTTTCGTGTCTCGATTGATTAAATATTTTGAAAAACATTTTTTCTAGAAAAATAATTTTCTTAAAAGGAGAAAATAACTTTCTAAGTAGGCAGTGAAAATAAGTTTATGACATTCCATGCTGACCGTATCCTCACCGTCCTCCAATCGGGAGTAAGTGGATGTAACATCGAACCCATAACTTTCGACGAAGATAAATTTACGCGTAAAAATCTATTAAAAATTATAATAAATAATGTATATGAACCCATAACTTCAAAAATATAAGGGTTCAATTCTAAAATTTTAAAATTAAACTCATAAATTTTATATCTTGGATCCGTCTCGCCTCCAATACACCTATCCCCACCCCTAGCCCCCATACCCATGATCCCACCCCTACCTCAGTCCCCACTCCCATTATATTTCAGATGGCTACGCAAATGCTTTTAATAATATTTTTTTATTCCCGTATTCACTTATTTTTCTTCTCGCACCGAACACAACCTTAGTTTCAAATTAGTTGATTGTTTTGCAAATCTTCAATATGGGACATGACTTTTTGTTCAATTATCAGAGAACATAATAAATGTTGCAGCAGAAAACCAGAAAAACAACAAGGTTGTGCTAATTATAAGACGGATGATCAAGGAAACAAGAATATTGCAGCTCAAACTTTCACTTTTAGAGAACTGGCAACAGCTACTAAGAATTTCCGCCAAGAATGTCTGATTGGTGAAGGTGGCTTTGGACGAGTTTACAAAGGTCACCTTGATAGAACTGGCCAGGTACTTCATTCTTATAACATCAAAATAGTCACCGTCTCCGAGTTTTAAATTTCACAATGTTTCTGGATATTATCATATGGTGTTTTATTTATGGAATTTGAAACTCCGTGACAGTGGTGATTTTTCAGTTACATACATGGCTTACAACTGGCTGTAGTCTGGGTCTATCACTACCACAATTAATGATGACAAATGAGCGGTCTCGGATCAATTTAGATGATAAAAAATGAGTCGAAATGTGTTGGGCTCAAGATGAGATGGGTTGGGTCAAATAGGCTAAGTCACGATTGAGTTAATAAATAGACGGATCATTAACTCATCCAAAGATTGGCGGACATATTTTTATGTTTTTAGTTAACAAATAAAGATTCTAACTTTTTTTAGCACGCACATTTAAACACCTCACTCTGATTCAACCGATTAACCAATACTCCAACTTTGTCCTCATTGCCTGTAAGACACCGGATGCCGACGTTATACATAAATTTTAGAGGTATACGTATCACGTTGTAAGCCTGAAAGTGTTCAAATGGATCAGCTGAGAAGAATTGAGGTTTCTAACCATAATTTATAATCCCATACCTAATTACTATCCGATCCTTAAATTTGAGAACCATAAATTTAAAATCTTGAATTCGCCTCGGTTCCAACCACATGACTCTGCCTGTAAGCCCTGTATAATTAAATTGCATCATTTATTTTTGTTCTCAGGTTATAGCAGTGAAGCAGCTTGACCGTACGGATTACAAGGAAACAGAGAATTTCTTGTAGAGGTGTTGATGCTGAGCCTCTACACCACAATAATCTTGTTAACCTCATTGGTTATTGTGCTGATGGAGATCAGAGACTTCTGGTTTATGA
Organism: Datura stramonium; assembly: GCA_018107945.1. Classification (NCBI taxonomy): domain Eukaryota; kingdom Viridiplantae; phylum Streptophyta; class Magnoliopsida; order Solanales; family Solanaceae; genus Datura; species Datura stramonium. Next base: position 342,168 of record JACEIK010000204.1, on the reverse strand, counting down.
GTATATGCCTTTGGGAGCCTTGGAGGATCATCTGTTTGGTATGAGTTTTAAGTTTGAAAATATTTATTGTTAACCCGAGAATAATAATAAAAGAGGAAGGCCAATTACGATTTTTGAGCCTATATCTCGACTATCGTACGTGATGAAGTTTTCAACCTCGAATATCAAACAGCCATGACAAAGACACTCAACTATCAGTCGATCACTTTTTCACCCTCGAACAGTCAGTGATATTTCAAAAGAGGGTAAAGTAAACAACTACAGCCAAGGCTGTTTTAATAAACATTTGGTATTACTCAAGTGCGAAAATAAATACCTAATAGCCTTCTGACAAAATTCAAAAGTTGGACTTTAAGTATATTTTTAACAATTCAATTCGTAATAAAAATAAGTAGTAACATACATCTGCACCATACAAAAGGGTTCATAAGTTCATAAAAGAGTAATTTTGACCTCATACATAGAATGTAACCTGATGAAGAGACTTCTGATGAACCTCCCAGTACCCTATGTATACATAAAGTCAAGATCATTTTTAATGTGTATATATATAGTACATCTTGGTACCCATTGATTTCTTTGTATTTTTATTTTATATTTTAAACTTCTTCATTAAAAATGCTAACTCCGCCATATATTGCTCGAACTCTTCAAAAATGTTCTCCGAAAATGTTCTGGATTTTTAAATAATCCAACACGCACCTGTCGGACATTTCCAAAGAGTCCGGAGCAACATAGATTACTCCACCAAAAGATGAAAATATATTAAGCTAATGTTGAAATTATTTTATTCTTTTAGATGTTGCACCAGATCGAGCTCCACTAGATTGGTTCACAAGGATGAAAATAGCATCAAATGCAGCAAAGGGTCTAGAATATCTACACCACAAAGCAAATCCACCAGTCATATACAGAGACTTGAAGTCCTCAAATATTTTGCTGGATAAAGAATACAATGCAAAACTATCAGATTTTGGATTAGCAAAACTAGGACCAATGGGTGATAATTCCCATGTGTCTTCCAGAGTTATGGGAACTTATGGTTATTGTGCTCCAGAGTATCAAAGAACAGGACAACTTTCTATCAAGTCTGATGTTTATAGCTTTGGTGTTGTTTTGTTGAGCTACCGGAAAGAGAGCTGTTGATCCCACTAAAGATGGACATGACCAGATTTTAGCTACCTGGGTAAGTCAGACATTCCCTTGTGTTCTCTATGTTTTTGTAGTTTTTCATGATTAGCCGTCTTCAGTGGCTAACGAGAAATTTATGCATAAAATTCAAGAAAATACTAAAATGTCAGCTTTTGATAACTCAACCTCGCGATCTATAAAGAATATCGTTCCCCGCTACATATAACAGGGGAAAAATATAATTCACTTTTACTTTATTTGCACGGTGTAATTTTAAACGAAAGGGATTTAATTGAATCCCTTAGCTCTACATAGCTTCATCATTTGATATGAACAATTTTTTTTACTTCAAGATAGTATGTATCTCGCAAAGTTTAAATTAAAAAATAAGACCTGGCGCGCGCTTCAATACAACAAGAGCGAGACCATGGCATCTGCTGGGCTTGGCCACGATATCTCGCACTACCTAACGTATGTAGTACCGACTCTGACATCACGATTATAAAATAAAATAAAAAGTTTACGCCATCAATATACTTACATGTAGTAGCAAAATCAGTTACAATTTTATTTTCAGGTCATCAAGTAATTCTTGCTATAAGAATTTATTTGTATTTATCTAATTTTATAAATAATTTTTTTTATATCGTAGGCGTATAAAACTTAAACTCATTACTATTTTTTTTTTTCACAGGCGGAACCAATTTTCAAAGACACAAATAGATATGCAGAACTGGCAGATCCACTATTTAAAGGAGATTTACCAAAAAGAAGTTTCAATCAAGCGGTTGCTATTGCGCTATGTGCCCGTAAGAAGATCCAACTGTTCGTCCATCGATCAGTGATGTGGTCACTGCACTCACTTACCTTTGGGCCGAGCCTGAATCGCGCCAGCCTCAATTTCAAATTGCCCGTTTCATCGACCGATAATGAAGAAAGTCATGAAGAAGATGATGAAGAAGAAAAATTCTATCTACAATAGAACGAAAGAGCAAAGCTTGTTGAAGCCATAGAATGGGGTTCAAATTCAAGAACCCAAAATGAAAGATTGCCATAATCTTTTCCTGAGCGCGTACGTAAAATTTTGCGCAAAATTAACGGTTACTATCGATTTAATGTCATAATTATTCGACTTATGTTGAGCTTGTTTCAAGTTAATTATATAGAGGTCTTAAGGCTTTAATTACTTCTTACATCTCAAAATTGATATATTTATTTCTATTATTCTCAAATGGTCTCGTTTGTTGAATACAAGTATCACTCATTCCGTTTCTTATTTATGTACCCTGTTTGATCAAGACGTTTTTAAGCAGTTAAAACTTTTAAAATTTAAGGACAGTTGATGTCGATATTTGCATTATTAGATATTATTTTTATAAAGATAAATAAAAATTTAAAGTTAAATGTATTCCTATATAAGAATATATGACAAAAAATTTTTTGGCATAAATTAAATTATTTCTAAGTAAGAAAACTATGATACATAAATTGAAACGAAACTATACAGATTAGACCGAAGGAGATTCAAATTTCGTGCCAAATATGATATAAATATTAATTTGAAATTATATTAATCAACAGATATGATTCAATGAGAAGATCGAAATAATTATAAGAAAATATTTTCATCATAACATTACAAAAAGAAAAAAACAACAGATTTAGTATTTCATGCATATTTTCAATAAAAAGGCAAAAAGAATTAATTAATATTTTAAAGAACTTACATTCTTTTAAGTTTTAATATAATATAAATTAACCGTGTAAAAATATTTGTATAATTATATTGATCACTTAAAAATAAGTATAAGTAACTCTAATTAATAGCATTAAATGATAGGTAACATAATTACAAGTAACTCAATTTAATAGCATCAATTAATAACTAAAGTAAAGAGTAAGTAAACATGTTATATATAATATGTTAAATTAAACTAATACTCCCTCAATTTGGTATTATATAAATGGAGTAGTATAATAAATCACTATTGGTTTTTATATAAATAAACCCTTTGCATTGTTTATATATATATAATCAAATCACAAACGATAATGAAACGTAATTCTAATTAATAGCATTGTTCAATAACCTAGAGCAAATGGTACGTAACATGTTATATATTATATTAAATTATACAAATAGTATATAATGAATTAAAATCCTGTGTGTATTTATACCTTATCATTGTTTAGGTACACCTAATATATCCATATAACAACAGAAGAGAATCAATATATTGATATTCCCAGTACGTATATCGATTTTCATTAGAATATATACCCATGCTTATCATGTTCAAATTTGAAAGTTTTAAATAATTAGAGGCCCAACAAGATAGTATATTTTACAGGTCACGTATATCATCTTTTTTGAGAACAATCACTATTATAATAACATATGTGTCAACTTGCTCATCAAATGATAAACAAATTTCTCCATGTAACTTTATTCATGTTGGGTCCGAGCAACGCCCGTACTCATCTATACTAGTATATATATGTTCACTTGGGTACGTAACATCGGGAATATATTTCTATAGTAATATAATAGAGGGTAAATTTGATCCTTTTAATGATGCGGCTCTGTATTATATAATGACAGGTGCAGGAAGATAAAGCATTTATGGAAGGGGTAATATCGAGAACTCCTCTTAAGCGTCCTGGAGAAGTTGAAGAAGTTTCATCAATGGTGGCTTATCTTTGTCTCCCTGCTGCTTCCTATGTCACTGGCCAAGTTATAGCAGTTGATGGAGGATTCACTGTCTATGTCTTTCAACACCCTGGCTATTAATTAAATACTTCTATTGGTGAGACAGATAAAAAGTTTCATTCAGTTGGTAAATATAATCACAAAATTTTAAATTCTATTGAATAATTCCTCCAACCAACAACTCTGCCAACAGGGTGGGTTGGATTAAATGATAAATGGGTCAGGATAAAAAGAAGCCAAAATTTAATTTTACAGCCTAAATAGAAAATTAGATAAATTAAAAAGCCACTATAACTAACTAGTGATTTAATTAGGTTCTGGTTACTTCCGTTCAATTCATGGCATTTTTGGCCCATTTCACTAACAGCAAGGGCATGAATGAACCAAAATATAAACAAAGGGCATTTTTGATCAATTTCATATAATTTAGGAGGATTTTTCTTTTTTTTCAAGATTAAATTATTTATCATGTCAGATTTTTATTTACTTATATTTAATTGAGTTTTCTTAGAAAATAAAAAGTTATAAATTAAATAATTTTATTGATATAAATTAAAATTTAATAATTTTACAACATAAATACTCATAATTTAGTAATTTTTTGAGACCCTGTAATTTTTCATATCAATGTTCAAAGAAGAAATAGCGAAAAATTGCTTCTTTTTTTTTTTTTTTTTTTTTAAAGAAAAATGTTAAAAGAAAGTTATTATTAATGGCTGTTTTTGGTATTCATCTTTGAGAAAAACAATTGGCTGTAAACTCATACTTCTTAAACCTAAAGAAATGACAAGATAACAGTACTTCCTCTGTCCCATCACATATATTTTTTTAATCAGTCTCGATAAAATAATATATCTCCATATTTAATAATAATTTAATTTTAAAATACGTATTTCATCCTTAAACGCTATTAGAAATAGAAATTTTCCACCGCAAATTAGTGAAATTTTTTTTTGTCAGAAACACGATTTTCCCACTCATTTCTAACGAACCAGTCACGTAAACAAGATAATGGTAAAAAAAAAAGCATTCTCACCGCATGTAACTTTATATGATTTTTCTATGTGAAAATATTATTTTTTATTTCACGATATCACGTAAATACTACTTATTTTTTCATAAATTTCAATGAAAAAATAGTGTTTTTTTAATAGTGAATTGAGATAATTTATAGCTACAAAAATATGAATAATTTATTTTAGATCATAAATTTTAAAAATCTTTTCATAATTTTAAATTTATCAATTAAACTACATCACATATACTTCAGAAGCAAAGATTTATAGGCCACATATAGCATCTTTCTTTCTATGGAAAACAATTATAAAATTTCTTAGAATAGCAGAAGAAAGTATAGACGATGGCAGCGTTGGAGGATCCAGATGGTCACTTACTGGTTTGGTGGCTCTTGTCACTGGTGGCACTTATGGAATTGGGTAAACCTTTCTAGTATAACTTTTTCTTAGTTTGATAACTTTTATGCTAAACTTACAAGATGACCATGCGAATAACTTTTTTTTTCTATTTTCTGTAGGCATGCAATAGTGGAGGAGCTTGGTGAACTTGGTGCAAAAGTGTACACATGTTCGAGGAATGAATCAAAGCTTAATGAATGTTTGAAAGAGTGTCTGCCAAAGGCCTCCCAAGTTAATGGTTGTGTATGTGATGTATCTTCTAGAGAGCAGAGAGTACAACTCATGGTAAATGTTTCCTGGCATTTGATGGAAAACTCAACATTCTTGTAAGAACTATAATTCTATATATCCTTTTATTCATCTCCGCTAAAATATTATTCTTAAAAAGTTATCAAATATTGTAAGACATACATCTGTGCTGAGACGGATGATCGTTACTTTATTATGTTGTTGTTGACTTGTTGTAGATAAATAATGTTGGGACAAACATTTGGAAGCCTACTGTTGAATACACTGCTGAAGAATACGGACATATGATGGCTACAAATTTGGAATCTTCATACCACATATGTGTCAACTTCTGCTCATCCTCTTCTTAAATCATCTGGAGCTGGAACTATTGTTTTCATGTCTTCTGTTGCTGGTCTTGTCCACCTCTCTGGTACATCTATTTATGGAGCAACTAAAGGTATTGTTATACTCATATATTATATATCGAGTCCAACATTAAAACAGATAAAAAAATTTATAAAATTTTTGGATACTGTTACCTGGCCAACGGCTAACAATAAAAATATTTTTTTAAAAATAATTAAAACCTCATCAATATCTAACAAAGCATTCCATTTAAATTTTTTTTATTTTTTATTTTTATAATACTTTCCTCGTTTAAGAACCCAACGAGTGACATAGATTTAGTGGTACTCCCTCCCTCTTATTCTCAATCTTTGACCTTTCTTAAATATGCAAATTCCACCCACCTTCTTTTTTCTTTTCTCATTTACATTTTTTCCAAAATTTGTATCTATAATTTTTAAAATTTATTATCCGTATTTTACTTAAATATTTAAATATGAAATATTTTAATTGAAAATTTGAATATATGACACTATATTTTTGTAACATATTTCAATATAAACTTTAGATTGATACAACCAAATACTTTTAAGACATTAGAGAACGTAAATTGAAAACAAACTTACAAGAGAAACAAATTAAGACATACCCCAAAAAGAAAACTAATACATGATATAAAAAGAAACTAATAAATGCAAATTGCGCGTGTTTTCAAATATTTATTATGTAGATAAGTTTATTATTTTAATTATATAAAAAGAAAAAGGACGATAGCTACTTGAATTTATCAATAAATTTTATTTATAACATTCAAGTTATGATCAATTTGACTAAATACCTAAAATAAAAATCCAAATATTTTTTCCAGACTTTCGACTAAAATTTTAAAAAGTTTAGTTTGGTTTCAAATATTTATTACATGTATAAATTAACCATTTAAAATTTGTCATCTCCTTTAATTATATACATTATCACAATAAACTGTAAAATCTCAAGCATCTCTCACTCAAAATTTAAAAACATATTTTACAAAGGGACTGTATAATAAATACTTGAGATTACAAATAAATAAAAATTTATAAATTTTAAATTGCAATATGTTACAAAAATACTGTATCAATATTCAAATTCTCAAATTAAAATATTTCGTAATTTGTATATTTTGAATAAAATATTGTAATAATTTTAAAAACTACCTATACAATTAAAAAAAAAAGTAAATGAGAAAAGAGAAAAAAGAACGTGGGTGGTTCTTGGACAGGGGGTAGTTGGAATTTGCATATATTTAACTTTAAGAAAGGGTGAAAGATTGAGATAGGATGGAGGGGTCCTGTACTTAATAAAATAAGAAGATGACAAAGTGAAAAGAAAGAAGCTAAATCTATCCACGTTGAGAAATATATACAAAAATAAAAAATATTAAATAAAAATCTCGCTGATATTCAATAATATTTTATTAATTTTTTTTTGTCCCAAGTCAGGAGAACAATTTAAATAAAATCTCGTCACGCCCAACGATTTTCTTAATTTAATTTTTAACTATTGTTTTTTCCGCCATAAAGTCAGTGAGGAAAATTATATAGAACCTCATTGTAAGTCCAACAAAGTTCAATAATATTTATCTATTTTTAAAATTTTTGTTGTTCCTCGGGAAGGAACAGTGTCCCTTTTAATAAAATTCCAATTTAAGTCTATTTTGAAATTTTTAAATTTTTTTTTATTTGTTTCAATACCCGACTCTCATATACCTATCCTTTATACAACATTGAACAAACTAAGCAAAATAGTATGTTTATAAACAGATCAGACTGGTTTATAAGTTACTTCTAATTTTATTTATGCTTTTGGTAAACTTTTATGCTTATGTAGATCAGCGAAAAATAGCTAATCACGTGCAACTTATGACTTTTTGATCAGCTTATACCCACTTTTAATTTGATCAAATATTTTATTTTTGAATTTTTTATATTTTTCCTTTTTGAATTTTTCAAAATAAAATTTCTAACACCCTTTTCACTTTATATCCCTGTTTCTCCTTTTGCATGGACAATTTCAAATTAATAATTTTTAACCAAAAATTTAAGGATACATTTGTCATTGTAACGAAAAAACATCTTATCAATAATATTTTTACCAAATACATCATTTACTTATTAACAACTTCAGTATTTCTATTGTAACAATAGTAACTATTTATTTATTAAAATAATTTTAACAACTAAAATATTTTTTTAACACTTAAAACTTATCGGTTATTTATTATCAGTTCATCAAAACAAGACTCTTATAATTAACTAATGACAGGGCAATGAATCAGCTTACAAGAAATTTGGCATGTGAATGGGCAAAAGATGGAATTCGTGTTAATGGGGTTGCACCCTGGCAATATCACTCCCTCGTCCAACATGTAAGATTTCAATTATCTTACTAATCTAAATAAGGACAATTTTTAGCATAGGGACAAATGTAAAGGTGGATATATTAAGCGGAGAGAATTTAATAGTTTTGACTCAGATAGTGTTAGAAAATTCACTAATAAATATAAAATAAGCTTGATTTAATTAGTAACTTCAACAAATATATAGTAAATCTTCAACTCCAAACAGATAAGTTACAAAACTTAAAGTTGCATACTGAAGGCGTTTCTGGTGGCTGGAGGAAAAAATACAGCCTTTGTGAAAAATAGTTTATTTCTCGTGTTTAGTTGTATCACTTTTAAATTTTTTAAGTTGAAATGAAAAGTTTTTTCTCAAGTAAGAAAAATAACTTTTTCATGCAAAATAGAGAAAAAAATTATTCTTCATCCTTCAGGCTTGGAATAATTCCACTGCACTCCTTTTCCTGACCTTCCTTACTCTGCCTACCTTCTTGGTCAAATCATCTTATCTCACTTGGCACCAACTTCTGACTCCTTGCCTCTCTTCTCACTCCATGCCATTCATGATTATTTTACAGTTAAATAATGGTGATAATATTTTTACTACGCCAAACATATTAAAAGGCAATAAATAAAAAATAATCTTATTTTTTCTTATGAAATTAAAAACATTTTGTTGTTGCTCTTGCTCAAATATAAGAAAAAAAATAGCTATATCTCAGCCTTCATAATTCACCATGCCCTTGTAAGAATTAATCCTCTAATGTACTCTGAGGTTTTAGATTACTTCTCCTGCAGAGTGGTAAAACTTTGTAAATGTCTGGTATAGTTGGCAGAAATATTCAAACTAATAATTTGTTTATCTGTAGAAGGCTGGGTAAAGAACAAATCACATGAATGTGGACTCATTTGTTTCAAGATGAAAATATACAAAAATTTTTGAAAATTCTTCTTTATCAAAAAATGAAAGCAAAAGCTACTTTTATTTATAGCCAAAGATCTGAAGTGAAGCGCTAGCACACACTGCTCGTATCGATATCTGCTCTAACGGGCTACAGAAAGAAACTTTTTAATTTTCTCTCCCTCCAATTTGTTTCTCTTTCATTTCTCACCCAATACTTAACTCGAAACACATTTTCCTTCACCCTAAAAGTGTCTCAAAACCTGCTTTAGGTTCCAGGTCATTTGAATGGCAAGTGCGGTATTCTTGTAATTTTCTAATCCTCCTTATTAGTAGAATTTTGGCTTTACCAGTTTTGTCGGTGGTGGTAGTAATGTTGGAAGAATAAGTGGAGGGGAGGGAGTAAAACGGGTTGGGACATTAATTAATGTGGCATTGTCAGCGTAATGTTAGGCGTTCACCTTGAATAGATCTATAAGAGAGAAAGGGTATTACTTACCAATAAAAGTGAATAACAGACAGCAAATCCTCTATATGTGTGCTTCGTGCTATTCATTAGTAATTACAGGATATTTTCGTCATTTGGTATTTTGTTTTGTTGCTTAAAGTTGTAGTTAGCTTTTGTTAATATATGAAAACTCCCGTGTTTTCCCCATTTTAGTTCTCTACGTTTTCTTGTTTTCCTTTATAATTGTGGGTCCCATCTGCAGCTAGCCTTCTGAAATATCAATTATATTTGGCTTTTCGGTGATTGGGTTCTTATAATTTATAAGCCATATAAATTTTTAACAAAGAATAAGCCTATTAAAAGTTAAACAAAGGGACGGAGTATCTTTATGATTTTCAGTATTTTAATTGGGAAAATTACATATCATTTCACGCCTATAATATGGATAAATCGTTCTTCTCATATATATATATATATTTCAAAAATGATTAATAGCGATAAATTATGTTTTAATTTATTAAATTTAAATAAACAAATAAAAACCTATTTTTAAGATTTTGCTGACAAAGAAGTTTTAATATGAAGCATTTTATTACACTTATTTTTTTTTTATCATCCCTGTAACTAAAAATGACCTTTCTTTCTCACAGATGCTCCTTATAAATTTGTCTTCGTCTTTTGCAGATTAATGAAGAGGCGCTCAATCTGATTAATACTTTCGCACTTATTTGTTTTAAAACTTAAAATTTAAAAATAAAATGATAAACAAATTTCTCTTTACTATAATGTAACTTTATTCATGTTAAACCGGAAAGCAACGCCTGAACTATCTATACTAGTATATATATAAAACCACTTGGGTAATGTGAATATCGGGAATATATTTCTATAATAATATCACAGAGGGTAAATTTGATCCTTTTAACGATGCTGCTCTGTACTATATAATCACAGGTGCTGGAAGATAAAGCATTTATGGAAGGTAATATCGAGAACTCCTCTGGGCGTCCTGGAGAAGTTGAAGAAGTTTCATCAATGGTGGCTTATCTTTGTCTTCCCTGCTGCTTCCATGTCACTGGCCAAGTTATAGCAGTTGATGGAGGATTCACTGTCTATGGCTTCCAACAGCCTGGTTATTAATTAATAATGCTTGTTGGGACACATAAAAAGTTTCATTCAATTTAATAATGATCGAGTGACATTGTTATTCTGGCTCGAGTCGAACACTTGTTTGAAAATGGTGGCATAATTTCTAGCTACCTAGTACTTCGAATTCCTTTGTGATATTGTTGTATTAATTTGCTCATGTTTTCTGTGCTTCGCCCAGTTGAAACTTTCATGAATAAAAGTTGTGTGATCATGTCGACATAGTATTAAATATTAATTCTTCCGCTTTATTTATTTTATGTGTGTAATATTTGATTAGGCATAATTTATTTGTTTTTTTAAAAAACAATAAAACATATAATTAAAAAATTCAAAATTAAATTAAAATTTAGAATTTAAAGATTTTAAAGCATAGAAGCAAGTCAATCTTTAATTTGAACCTATCAGCTACTATTTACTACATTAATCTCAGTGAAAAATACTTTACTAGAAAATGAACCAATAAAAGATTTCTATGCAAAACAAAAATTCAACGGTTATAATCTTTTTTTCATAATTTATTAAATATAATAATTAGAGCTTATTAAATATTTGACAGATATTAAAACTATACTCGTGTGAATGTAATTTAAGGTCTCAAAGACAATGTTGATATTTAACATTAGATCACACATAAAATGAATTTAGCTTGGTGTTTGTACATGAAAATATATAATTTTTCAAGGAAAAAAAAAAGTAATATTTGAGGAAAAATTTTAAAAATCTATCTTAAAAGTTGAAGTTCTACATGTTTGTTTGTGCATTTAACTTGAAAAAGAAAAAAATTTAGAAAATTTTATTTAGTTGAAAAATATTCAATATTCAAGATTGCTTGACATGTGATTTAACTTGTTTGTGTTAATAAATGGATTTCGAGTCTAACTCGTCCTGTGCCTACCATGGCGGAGATTGCTTAGTTCATAAAAGAGCCCACCCATCTCTTTAACTACCGACATGGACTTTCTTCATTCTTCAATAGTTTATTCGAGTTCTAAACCGCTCATTCATGTCGTTGGAAGGCCAAGATACTGATCCATTTTGTTTATTTTTCTTGCTTACGTTATTTCATGGTATCTAGACATTTAATTATCGGTATATGTTAACATGTTAGTTCTAATTAGCAAATAATTTTGACTTGAAATTTATTTTATATGATTTAATAATATAAAAACAAATTGTATAGTGAGAAAAGTAGAAAGGTTCACCCAATTCCATAAGTGTCACAAAACCAGTAAGGGACCATCTCCATCCTCCAACCTTTGCCATTGTCTATACTTTCTTCCTGCAAATTGATTATTCAAGAATTCTTTTTTGTAGTATATAATTGTTTTTCTAAAAAAAGAAGATGTCATATGTGGCCTATAAATACTAAAGAAAATTACACAAATTACTCATCAAAAGTCAAGATATTTATCCAAATTTACTCATATTTAAATTATTTATCAAAGATAAATACCAAAAACATGAGTTAACACTCAATTGCCAAAGATAAATACCCAAAACGGCAATTATTGATAACTTTCTTTGACTTTATACCAAAAATCTTCTTTGGACCCATGTTTTTTTGAATTTCCACGAAACATAATTGACATATAGGTATGATAGATTTTGAAAGTTGCAACTAGAAAATTGACAAGTAGTATTAATTCGATAATCCGAGTCAAATTGGAAAACGAAAATCTCAATTAGTGATTTGATATTGAAAAAAATTAATTATAATTGATTTGATTTGTTTTATCTAAAAAAAATCCAAAGCGAATCAAATCAGTCGATATTATATGTATTATAATTTGATTTAATAGATTTGATTCATTCAACTTCGATCTATTTTGATTCCCTTTTTACTGTACATTTGACTATTTCAAAATCAATTATTACTTCATAAGTTTAATACTCATAAGAATAATTGAATTGATATCATAACTGATAGTTTATCAAAAAAAATGCGATTATCTTTTGTATTAATATTTTTTCAATTAAATTTATCGTATTGAATCTATTTAGTGTAATTTATATTTTAATTTATGAATTAATTTTTTTAATTTTTTTAATTTTTTTATCTTTTTTGATTTTTTTAATATTTTTAATTTTTGAAAATTTTAATTTATAGTGTTTTTTTTTATTTTTTTAGAATTTTTAATTTTATGGTTTTTTTTTTGTTTGTTCAATTTTAATAAAGATTCAAATAGATCATATATTAGTCAATGTGTCCTTTACTTATACGCGTAGATGATTTAGTTATATTTAGCTTATACACTTAAGATTAAATCGTCAGCCTATAATTATAAAGTTTATATATATACCACAATTTAAGATGAAAATTGACAAATTCACCTGCATTTCCATTTGTTACACCTCGTAAATTCTTAACATGTAGATAGCCTATTCGCATGTTGGTTAAGAGTTTTAATGCCATACATGCTAGAAAAAGGCCCCGTGAAAGACTGACAAGCGCCAAGTCGGGCCACAAGTGAAGATTAAAATGCGATTATAAATCGCATTCCATGAATGCAACTTATAAGTCCCAAGAATAAACGACTCCTCCCACTTTCTGGGCTTATTCCATAAAGATTAGATAATTTCCAATAACTGTGTAGAGAGAAAAAGAGGGTGCGAAGTAATTTGATGAAATTTCTTCGTTTACGCCGTCAAACACTCCCGGCCCAAACTCAAATTAATCTAAGATACCGAGGCATGGGCAAAGAAGGAGCATTCCAACTGGTTTAGTTTCGTGAAATTCTACGGCGAATCGTCAAATACCACCTAAGGTAGTAATCGCTCCAAAATTAGTGTCAATATAAATTAGTCTCTAAAGTTGAGTATTTCTCCCTTCCTCGACTTTCGAGAAATAGCGAGTTTTCGACCGTTTTTTGATAAGCCGAAGTTTGGGATATATATATATATATATCTAAAGTTATCGTTTTCTTCCGTAAATATTAGTGTGTATTTTGTTCTAATTGATATATATATATATATAAGGAATGCAAATGGGAGAAATAGTCAAGTGATCGACCGAAAGCCGCCCATTAGCTCTGGAATCAAGCGAAGGTATGTAAAGCTAATTCCTTTGGCAAGTTAGTAATCCAAGACAAGATAGCGTGATATATAGAAGAAAGAATTCAGAAGTCAAGAATTGAGTCCAAATATGAGTTTAGCAAGCGTGTTTTTTTGAATTTAGCATGTTTGTATAATATTATGATATATGTTCGAATAAAGGTTAGTAGCACATCGTACGCCGATAATATCCTGCATACAAGATAGTTTATAATCGATAATATCTCGTATACGTATAGCAGACAGCCGATGACATCCCGTGCATACAACATAATTCGCATGAGAATCGCATAACACATAAAAGAGTTCGTAATGAGAAATCAATACGTATAGTATTTTCGGGCTCAAACATGCTTGGCCAGAGGCGTGATTTACTCGATTGCTGAGACTTGTTTGTGCTTATGCGGGCACCCAGTGGTCCCGCCGCCCCCCCGGGTTGGTAATCGTGTCGACCCACCGTGAGGGCGGGGATACGTCACTTAAGGAGGGTACGCCGTCTGGGCAGACGAAGATGGGATGGAGATTCCCCATATCGCCGATCGCTTAGCAAGATGCTTTACTCCCGTTGTGCGCTTGCGCCTGTGGAACAGACATGCATACGTATACGCTTGGCGCTAGCTTACGCTTACAAGACAAGAGTCCTCCTGCTCGCATACGCTATTTATATCGAGGCCATAGCCCGAGCCTGAGACCCGTGGGCTTGCAGAGGTGCTCAGAAGTTAGTGGGACAAGTGGGAGTGACTTATTTTTGGATGGTTTTGACCCGGTGGGTATATGCATTGTTTGATCGGTTGGCACCTTCCGCTTATGGGGACGGTATTGGTCCTGCTTGTTATATATAAGTATATATATGTTATTTATTAGCTAATGTAATGTTGTATCGCCATGTCGTACTGTGTATGCTCCTACCTTATTCTCATTTAAAAGCCTCGTTTCGCATTCTATCGCCCGCATAAGCCGTACATTCTCTACTGCTCGTAGTTTCTAGTTATGTTGTTTATATTCAGTTATGACTGCTTTGCTTTGCATACCATACCGCTGGTACCGACGCCCGTTCAGCGCCGCATTACTTGCTTGCAGTGTACTCACATGAGGAGCCGATCCTCGTGATTCCAATAAATTATCAGTCATCAACTCCTCACATCCGGAAGCTGACAGCTTAGAGGTCTATTTTCTTTTTGTTGTGCCAAAGATGGTAGTCCCAATTACATTTTATCGCATTCATGCAGGCTTGCATTGTGTATATATCTCCTATGGTTAGTTGTGTCTGGCCAAGGACCGTGCATTTGTTTAGCCGTTTAGTGTTGTTGATTGTGTTGGCCGTGTGGGGCCGTATTCGACAGTAGTGGCGACTACGGCCACGTAGATGTTCGGTGATTCATTATATTGAGTTAGAGATAACTAGACAAAGATGTAGGTGGCCTTGTTTCCGGCCCGCATAGGTTTCCCTACATAAGTCATGACTCGTTAGTCGATGTTACAAGATGTGGCTATAAAGTCTGGGGCTGCACGGGAGGTCAGAGGAGAGCAAACGTTATATATCCCGTTGATTCCATGAACTGGAAGGTTTTCGCCTAGGGCACCCGATGTGCCAGGCACGCAGTCTAGCGCCCAGTCCTAATAGTGGCACCAGTGCTACCATACCTCATGGGTACGACACGATTGTAGCACAAAGATTAAATGTAATTTATCTGCTAGCGAATCAGATAATTCCAACTTCAGGTTAGTACATTTTGTATGTATTGATCGGATCAAGTAGAGATAAGTATTTTATCTGACTTTAATAAAATAAATTCTTTAGATCATTAAATGTACTTATACTCTTAATCTTGATTTAATTATTATGATCAATGTAATTTGTTTGTTGTTTTGATCTATCAAAGGGTGAAACTCGACCTCAGGAGTTGCAAAATGTGTTCCCGATGTTGGATGATGACAAATGACACTTTGTGAAATAATAATTAGTTGATGGAATCCATGTATCTACTTTTAGATTGATGATACCATTTATGATTTGCTTATAAGTTTTCGTGTGAAAACTTGCAAGTGGATTTAGTATCCGTCACATGAAATAAGTTAATCGTTTGAATAAAGGGATTAATTAATCAATGAATTAAATGGTCGAAATTTATTCGATTAATTGGCATTCTGTAATCTTATCATGGGGAGTTAAATAAGATTTAACGAACAATTTTGAAATTATACCAGGAGTGCACTGCGGATTTTTAGTGGAATAACTGTAATTTATCAGGTAGGTTAATTCATTCATTTTGCGAATTAATACC
Organism: Datura stramonium; assembly: GCA_018107945.1. Lineage (NCBI taxonomy): Eukaryota > Viridiplantae > Streptophyta > Magnoliopsida > Solanales > Solanaceae > Datura > Datura stramonium. The sequence continues at coordinate 326,125 of JACEIK010000204.1, read as the reverse complement.
ATAATTGGAAATCTCACTAATTAAATATGTGGTCTCGCTATGCCCTGGGACAATTTAATGAACTTGGAAAGGAAGAAATCACTCTTCAGAAGAAGTAAAATACTATCGCATTTCTGCTAAAAATAAACCCGCCTTCTGTGGTTTAAAGCTGACTATTACTTGAAAAGAAAGATCTTTATATTATTTTGGGACTAGGTTTAAGTACCCTAAAACGTGGTTATAAATAGGATTCTCTTCCTCCATGAAACTCAAGGAAAACTTTTCGACCTTCTCGGTAGCTTTTCAGCATTTGCCCACACAAGTATTCCCCACTGGGAGATTTCTTTTGAGGCTAGTAGAAGATCACAGACCTTAAGAACGCATTGAACAATTTGTACAAAACTTCAAGAGGATTGATTCTCGCCACGCTTCAAGAGATAAGTATCGATTTTATGTTCGACTAAAATCTCGTGTTTATGTGTTATCTATATTACATGCAGTGATGATCCCGAATTTTTTGTTTTCACAAGGTATGCCCGTATTCCAACAAAACCAAACCAAATCAATTGCGATCAAAAAATTCAAAACCAAACCACTAATTAAAAACTTTTTTCGATTTGACTCGAATTATTGAATTAAAACTATTTGGCGCTTTGTGCACCCCCTATATATAATCATATAAATGAAAAAATAATTATTAGACTCTTATTAAATCAAAAAATTAAAATATTCTACAAAATTTAAAATTATATTTTTTTTATAACTAAATAACTAATTATTCTAAAATATTATTGCAGTAGTAACAGATGCGCAGCGCTCACAAAGAAAAATGAGAAATGTTCTAAAAGAGAATTAATTGCTATTTCCAAAATTTATCCCAAATCAATATATATATATATATATATATATATATATATATATATATATATATATATATATATATATATAAAAGGGACAATTAGAGGCATGCCGACGTGCATGCCTCTAAGGCCTTCATTATTATTTTTTTCTTATTTTTTGAAATTTTTTTATTTTAAAATTATTTTTTTTATTTTATTTATTTAATTAATGTGATTTAATGTTATGTCATTAAACAAGTTTCATTAAATAAATTAAATTAAAATATAATAAAAGTAAAAATTTCCTAACTTCAAAATTTCATTATCATTTTAACCTTTCACAAATAAAACAAACAAATAAAATTAAAAATAAATATAATATGTAAAAATCATCATCATCTCATATCATTATATAAGTGGAAAGACAAAACTAAAAGTTAGATTACCATTTTGTCCATTCACTAAATTAAAATATAGCCAAATATTAATATTTTATCATATCATATCATAACTATATATTTATTACTATATAAGTGAGAAGTCAAAAACTTAAAAGTTAAAATAAATAAATAGATAATAAAATATAAATAATAAATAAATATCTCAACTAAATAATAATAATAATAATAATAATAATAATAATAATAAGTGGGAAGACAAAAGTTAAAAGTTAAAATACTAAAATAACCTCCAAATATTGAGAAACTAATATACCTTTCAAATAATAAATAAGTTTACTCCATCATCATCTCGACAATTATTGTGAAATATTTAATGGTCTAATAATATTTATTTTTATATAATTTTAGTTTTTAGTACATATAATATTATAGTAATAGTTTTAGATTGAAGAATAAAATAGTCATTCAATATTTCATGATTTATAGATCATATATCTTTTAACTTATTTTCATGATAATCTAACTTTTCACTTTTGGTTTTCTACTTATATAATAATATATTATAATAAAAGTGGGAAGTGCCTAAGTTTAAAGTTAAAAGATCAAAATATCCATAAAAAATTGAACGAACATATTTACCCTTTACTTCAAACATATTCATCTACTAAAATGTAATTTACATTTCAAAAGATAATAAAGTGATAATACATAATAAATGTAAAAGATGAATAATATGAAGATGGTTCATGTTTCTACAACTAATGTCACTTATTGTAATCAATTAAAGTTAGAATTACTTTAATCTTCCTATCTATTATAAATGTCTCGTTAATAACAATCTTTAATATGTCTATTCAATATTTTAATATATTTTTATTAGCTTATTATGTTCTCTAATTTACATTTTAATATATCCACATCCAGTACATTTAAATACTGCAAAATGCACGCAAGAAAAGATCAAGATATGTAAGAAGTCTATTGAATGAATGGCTGGATGCGAAAAATTAAAACTTTGACATTTACAAATCGTATATTTTTTAAAATTATTTTTTGAGTAAATTGAATAAGCGTTTCGATAACTTTTCATTTTGCTTTCTTTTATAAATCTAATTTTGCGTTTATTTTATTCAAACACATATATATATATATATATATATATATATATATATTATATATATATATATATATATATATATATATATATTGTTTTGCTTTTGCTAAGTCAATGAACAACTCTATTTTTGATCTTCAAACAAAAAAATCTAATTATCAACTCGAACACAAATTTAATACTCATAATATTTATATGATTTAATAATTTTTTTACTTATATTCGATATAAATACACGCAAGAACATAGCTTACACAAATACTAGTTATAATAGCTATATGTCAATTATGTTTCGTGGAAATTCAAAAAAACATGGGTCGTGCTTATCAATGTTTAAAGAAGAAAGTAGTGAAAATTGCATTTTATTTTTATAAAAGTCCAAAGAAAAGTTAATAATAATTGCCGTTTTGGTATTTATCTTTGACGATTGGGTGTAAACTCATGTTTTTGGTATTTATCTTTGATAAATAATTTAAATATGCTTAAATTTGGACAAATATTTTGACTTTGATGAGTAATTTGAGTAATTTTCTTAGTATTTATAGAAGCCACATATGACATCTTCTTTTTTATAAAACAATTATATACTACAAAAAGTTTTATTGAATAATCAGTTAGCAGGAAGAAAGTATAGACAATGGCAAAGGTTGGAGGATCCAGATGGTCACTTACTGGTTTAGTGGCTCTTGTCACTGGTGGCACTTATGGCATTGGGTGAACCTTTCTATAACTTTTTTCTCAATTTAATTTCTATATACCGACTGTTTTTATATCATTAGGTCATATAAAATAAATCTCAAATCAAACTTATTTGCTAATTACAACTAACACGTTAATATATACCGATTTATTATTAAATGCCTTCCAAAGCTAGTTTAGAACTCGTATAAATAAGACAAATCCGAAAAAATGTAAAAAAGTTATATATCGTTAAATTACACTTTTTATGTATCAACTTACAAGATGACCACGTGAATAACTTTTTTTTTCTATTTTCTGTAGGCATGCACAGTGGAGGAGCTTGGTGAACTTGGTGCAAAAGTGTACACATGTTCGAGGAATGAATCAAAGCTTAATGAATGTTTGAAAGAGTGGTTCACAAAGGCCTCCAAGTTAATGGTTGTGTATGTGATGTATCTTCTAGAGTAGAGTACAACTCATGGAAAATGTTTCCCTGGCATTTGATGGAAAACTCAACATTCTTGTAAGAACTATAATCCTATATATACTTTTTATTGATCTCCGCTAAAATATTATTCTTAAAAGTTATCAAATATAGAAAGAGGATAATTTTGTTTAAATAAATTAAAAAGAAAAGTAGCACATACACTTCGCGCTGAGACGGAGGATCGCTACCTTATTATGTTGTTATTGTAGATAAACAATGTTGGGACAATCATTTGAAGCACACTTGTTGAATATACTGCTGAGGATTATGGCCATATGATGGCTACAAATTTGGAATCTTCATTTCATATGTGTCAACTTGCTCATCCTCTTCTTAAATTATGTGGAGCTGGAACTATTGTTTTCATATCCTCTGTTGCTGGTCTTGTCCACGTGTCTGGTACTTCTATTTATGCAGCAACTAAAGGTACTTATTTTTATATTCATATCCCATATATCTATCCTTTATACAACATTGAACAAATTAAGGAAAATAGTATGTTTATAAACAGATCAAACTGTCTTATAAATATTTTTAATTTTATTCATGTGTTTGGTATAACATTAAAGTCCTTATAAGTGCAACTCAGAGAAAAAGTTAATTAATAATCTCCAACTTATGACTTTGATCAGCTTACGCTATTTTGGCCATCAAATATTTTATTATTTACAAAAGAAAATTCAAAATAAAATTTCTAACTTCCTCTTCACTTTATATTCCTGTTTCTCCTTTTCTCTTTGCAGGAGTACTTAATTTCAAATTAATGATTACATTTATGAAAAATTAAGAATACTTAATCATTTACAACAGTTTCAACGCTTAAAATTTATCAGCTATTTATCATCAACTCATCCGAATAAGACTCTTATATTTAAATAATGATGACAGGGGCAATGAATCAACTTACAAGAAATTTGGCTTGTGAATGGGCAAAGGATGGAATACGTGTTAATGGGGTTGCACCCTGGTACATTAACACTCCCCTCACCCAACATGTAAGATTTCTCTCATCAAATTTTTGAGTACATATGTTCATTGAATTATCTTACTAAATCAGTAGATACCTCAGTACTTTTTGGCTCGTTGTGTTAAAAATTTACTAGATAAATATAAATAATTGATTTTGAATTCAATAACGTAAACCGAGTTATGATAAAATCTCTACTCAAACATATAAAAAAAAAAAAAGTTAAAATCTTAAATTCGCCGCACGTTAAATGTTCCAAAAATTTGCTTAAGGTGTTACCGGCCGTTTCAATGGCATGTGGTATTCTTGTAATTTTTTAAACCTCCTTATTAGTAGAATTTTGTGAAGAATAAGTGGAGGGGGTGGGACCGTTAAAATGGGTTGGGATAGTATTAAGGTAGCATGCTATACAGATATTCACCTTATCAAAATATCAATATTATGTTAAGCGTTCACCTCAAATATATACTTAAAAAGGAGGGCTATATATGTCGGGGAATGGTTGCAGCTAAGCTGTTTGTGGGGCGCTAATTGGGAATAAGTGAGAAATAAATCAAGTGAAGAGAAACAGTTTCTTTTCTCACCAGAATATTCCGGTCGTACATCATCCGGTCAGTGTCTTCACACCCCTTCACTTCGTATATTTCCGCTATAAATGTTACTTTTACCATTTATGGATAGAAAATTTTCGAACATTCGCATATATATTTTCAAACAAACAAAATCGTTGCCAGGCGAGCCTACATCGTTTGCTAGAGTTCACGAAGCTTATCAAGGCGGCGCATCGCCACACCATTACCGCGCATATCCGTTTTATCTCAGATGGTGAATCCAAAACCTCGACACAGCTGGGATTAAATTCTTAAAGAACACAAATAATTTTGCTGACTAATATTATTCATTTTCTTTTATTTTACATATTTCAACAATGCGACAACAACATAAGCTACTTGGATACATGACAATATCCAAAATATTTTTATAGTAATATAACAGAGATAAATTTAATCCTTTTAATGACTAGATTAATCACAGTTGGGTGAGGAGATAAAGCATTTATGGAAGGGATCGAGAACTCCTCTAAAGCGTCCTGGAGAAGTTGATGAAGTTTCATCAATGGTGGCTTATCTTTGTCTTCCTGCTGCTTCCTATGTCACTGGTCAGGTTATTGCAGTTGATGGAGGATTCACTGTCTATGGCTTTCAACACCCTGGTTATTAATCAAATACTTCTATTGGTGAGACAAATAAAAAGTTTCATTCGCCATAACGATCGAAAGTGACGTTGTTTCTGAGCTTCAGTGGAAAACATGTTTGAAAATGGTAGCATAATTTCTAGCTACCTTGTACTTTATTTGTGATATTGTTGTATTGATTTGCTCATGTCATGTTCCGTGTTTCTCAAATGCTTTCCAGTTGAAACTTTCATGAATAAAGTTGTGATCAATATGTAAATATATTAAATATTTACGTGCAGTAGTGTTTGACTAGACATAATAATCAAAACTTATTAAATATTTGAAAAGATTTAAAAGTATCTTAAAAGTAGAATTTTTAAAAAAATTTGAGAATGCTTATTTCTTTAATAATAAGAAGCAATAATATGGATATTCGTTGAATATTCATATTATCCATTGATTTAAGGAGCAGAATATCTCATACGATCACCAACTATGATATTTCTCTTTAAAAAAGAATAATTAACTTTATTTTATAACCCAAAAGCCACTCAACTAAGGGTACTTCAAAAAGTCACTCAACTAAGGGTATTCTTTCTCAACAAAGCGACTCAACTTTATTTTTAACTCAAAAGTCACTCAATTATCGATATTTCACCTGTGAAGTCATTTAACCAATTTAAATAATTTTTAATTAAATTAACTGCTAAATAAAAATTTTATTTTAAGTTTCAATTTTTACAAACAAAACGATATCATTTTAATCATTTTATCGACCCGCCTCACTTGATACAACCCCTAAAATTATATGGATCATCTTTACTTAATTATACAATATTGAAAAATACATTACATATTTTTAGCACCAAAAATTAGTATATGAATTTAGCACAAAATAACACCCTTCCAAAGATATCCCACCCAAACGAAACCCTCATCACTAGCCTAAAATCTCACTCCTTAATAACTTAATTATTATTTTTGTCTCCGAGACAAAAATTAAATAAAAGATGCCTCTATCGATTTTCTTTTCTTTATTTGTGTAATAAACACTATTTAACATGCACAAATTTAATTATTTATAATTTTTTAACGCTTAAATATTTAAATCTTTAGCAACATTAATATATATTGATGCCCATAATTTATTTTTAATATTTTCATAATTATGGTGTATTTTTCAATATAAATGTTTTATATTTTAAATATTACTATTGATTTTAATAATATTTTAAATAATAAAATCAAAATTATGCATATTCTAAGAAAATATTACTATACTTTATTTATACCCATTAAAATAAAAATTCAAAATATGCTCTTTTGAGAGAATCCGAAGAAGATATTTTAGTATTCAATTCCTAATTTAATGAAAAAATGAGATATAAAATATTAACAGCCTAATATTAATTCATTATTTATGGAGAGATAAGGGGATATAAAGCTTAGTAAGAATTAAAGATAAACTAACTCCTGATCTTTTTGGACACTATTCACATTTAAATTATTGGCTATATCAATTATATAAAAAATTTGAAATATTTAGAAAGTTCCGATATTAATGCAATTAACTTTAAAAATGAGTTACCACATAAATTTTTTTTTAAATAAAAGGGTCCTAATAAATGTATATTTGACTTATATAATTTTAGTGGGTCATATCAAGTAAGGTCAATAAAATTGTTAAAATACACATTTTCTTATTTCTTAAAAAATTAGCTTTAAATAAAATTTCATGTCAACAAACATTTAATGAAAAATTATTTGGGAAATTGATTGACTAATTTTTTAAGTGAAATATCAATAGTTGAGTGACTTTAGAGAACTTAATTCCTTAGTTGAGTGATTTTTGGGTTATAAAATGTTTCATCGATTTCAGTTAGGGCCTTGGGTTGGAAATGACTTTTCTTAAAAATACTCATTGAAATGGGATTGAAGTATAAACAAATTGAAGGATTTCTTCTAAGTAGAGCTGCACTTGGGCTGAAATGGATCATCCGTATATTATCTTATCTGATTTATCCATTTCTTATCCATATCAAATATGAGCGAGTCGGAGATTTTATCCATTTTCACTTGACTCATTTTTAACTCACTCATATCCGACTCGACCCGCCTTGCCACCCCAGTCCTAACGTTGAAAATGACTCATAAATATCCTTCATTCATCTATTGAAATATTTTTAGAGCAATAAATGAATCGAGGATATTTATGAACAATTTTTCATACATTAAAAATATTTTTAGCCTTTTTCCGTTAAATATTTGACAGATACTAAAATTACACTCATCATGTGAACCTAGTTAATCTCAAAGTCAATTTTGATGTAGAACATAAAATCAACCATAAAATTAATTTTAAGTAGGTGTTTGGACATTAAAAAATGAAGAAAAAAAAAACTTAAAAAAATGATATTTTCAAATTAAAGTTATGTTTGATTGTGCATTTAACTTGAAAAAAGTTTTATGAGTGAAAAATATTCACTTTGAAACACGGACAAAGGTCACTTTTTTCAAATGGAAAACTCAACTTTTAAAAATTCAAAAATAATAAAAAAATTAAAAAAATTAAAAAAATTAAAAAAATTAAAAAAATTAAAAAAATTTTTTTAAAAGTTATAAAATTTTATCTTGTCAACTAAAAAGAAATGATGGAATAGTAGTACTACTTAAATAATGTTCTACATCTACATCTTAATTTATATGATACTTTTTTCTTTTTCATTTGTCTAAAAAAATTATTTTTTTCTTAAAAATAACTTAACTTTTTTCCAAATGATTTATGATCGAGTCAGCGATCAAAAACGCATTTAAAGTATCACGCTTTGAAGCCATACATTTAACTATTAAAGGCAGTTTATTCGAATATTACCAAATATTTATCAAACACACCTAAACTACTGTCTTTTCCCCGCCCGAATGATGGTGATATTTCGTATGAAAATGAGCAACCTGTTAACAAAGAATGCTGATAAATATTTCCGATGATAGCTTGCGTGAGAAAAATAAACACATGATGTTTTGATAAGAAACCTAAAACCTAGATATTTTAGGTGTATTTTTTATCAATCATTCACTCTTTATAACTATACAAATATATGTGCGCTTTTGTTTTTAATTATAAATTTAAAAATTTAATCTTTATTTTTTTTAAAATTTTTATTAAGCCAAACGACGCCACATAAACGGAACACGAAGAAGTTGACGTTTAAAAACTTTAGCGGCAAACAATAAAGTAGTACTAGTGATTATACATATTTTTTTTCTATAAGATGGAAAATTAAATACTCACCAATTTATATAGCTAGTCAATTAAGTTATTAAGATCCTCATATTTTTCACGTGTAGATTCAAAAATATTGAATTATAATTAGAAGTGTATAAAGAAAATTTGATAAATCACAACAAAAAAAAATAGTACGTACTCAATAAACTGGTGAGTTATTTAAACTCAATAGAAAGAATTAAAAAAATACGTGGGAAACTTTTAAAATAATAAAATATGTATAAAATCAATTAGTACTTACTTATACCGTTAAATTTAGAGACTAAATAAGTACCGTACGTACTCAATAAAAGTGCGCCGTTGTTGTTGTTGTTTATATTATTATTATTATTATTATTATTATTATTAGTAATATTATTATTATATATAATTAAAAAAATCAAAAAAGATAAAAAAATTAAAAAAATTTAGAATTTAAATTTACTTTTTAATTTGTTTTTGTGTTTTTTTAATTTGATAATTTTTAACTTTATAAATTATTTAATTAAAATTTAAATAAATATTTTAAAAATTTATTTATTATTAAATATCAATTTTCATTTATAAAATTAAAATTTTAAATCTGACTAAAAAAAAGTATCACATGAATCGAGAACAAGCAAACTTGCCATTCCTGTGGGTGTCTATACAAAATTCCATCTTCTTATTACTATTAAATATAGATGAAATTTTATTTTATAAGTCTTATTAATTATGAATTATTAATTATTAATATTTCATTCTTACTCTTATAGTTTTTATACTTTTATATTTGTTTGTTGTTTTGTGTTTTTTTATGTTTTTAAATTTATAAATTTAATTAAATTAATAAAATTGAAATTTTCAATCTCGAATGTTTTTAAATGTTATTTAGATTCCTTCATGATTTTTATTTTAATTTTTTGATTTTCTCGTATTTTCAATTCTTTTTTTGGTAAAATCTTTTATACAAAATATATATATAACTCATACTTAAAATATTTTGTTAATCTTAGTAACGTGTAACTATCTACTGTTTCTTAATTAAAGAAAATAGCATAAAATATGAGATGAGTGATGACATTATATTAAAATATTCAATAAAAAGATAATAAAATCGTATAAAATAATTATTAATAAATCATAATTATGATATATTCTAAAAAGTACCAAGTCATGTCAAACTATGTACGGCTAATAAGTCTTAATTACATAACAAAACATTAAATAATAATAATAATTAATTTGGGTGTTTTCATTTTGTAAATTAACCATTTTTTTTTTAAAATGTTAATGTTAATTTTGTAAATTAATAATTACAAAATTAAAGAATAAATATCTAACATTATTATCAATCCTAGTGTTGAAATCATTCTTTATTAGTATTAATATTGGATTTAGTTTTGGCTTGGGCGTTATTTGAGTTAATAATACAAAAATATGATATGAGTGATGACATTATACTAAATATTCAATAAAAAAGGATAATGAAATGGCATAAAATAAATATTGTTAATTAATAAATCACAAGAAAATGATCATACTCTAAAAATACCATGTCAAACAAAGTACAACTAATAGTATTACTTCATAATTAAATATTTTTAAAAAATAAAATTATATGCTTTCACTGTGTAAATTAACTTGCAAAATTTTAAAATAGATATATAATATTATTGTCAATCCTAGTATTGAAATAATTTCTTTTGTTAGTATTAATATTGATTTGGTTTAGGTTTGGACGTTATTTGAGTTAATAACATGCATGTATGAGCTATAAAAACTTATTGAATCATTCAAAATTCTAAGTTCAAATTTTAAATTTTATATTTTTTTACATATTGTAACATCTATAAGATCATGAAACTTTAATTGAGAATTTTACATAAAATATTTAAAAAAATTATATACATATAATATCGGGTTGGTTTGGTTCGCTTTAATTTCTTTTTTTGTTAAAACCAAATCACATCAATTATGATTGAATTTTTTTTCAATACCAAAACCACTAATCGAAATTTTTTTTATTATCGAATCGATACCGTTTGTCAATTCTTAAATTGCTACTTTCAAAATCTATTGCCAAATAATAGCTATAAGTCAATGATGTTTCGTGAAATTCAAAAACATGGGTCGCTTATCAATGTTTAAAGAAGGAAAGTAGTGAAAATTGCATTTTATTTTGGTGCAAAAGTCCAAAGAAAGTTATCAATAATTGCCGTTTTTGGTATTTATCTTTGACGATTGGGTGTAAACTCATGTTTTTGGTATTTATCTTGATAAATAATTTAATATGTAAATTTGGACAAATATTTTGACTTTTGATGAGTAATTTGAGTAATTTTCTTTAGTATTTATAGCTTATATATGACATCTTCTTTTTATTATAAAACAATTGTATACTACAAAAAAATTTATTGAATAATCAGTTAGCAGGAAGAAAGTATAGACGATGGCAAAGGTTGGAGGATCCAGATGGTCACTTTCTGGTTTGGTGGCTCTCGTCACTGGTGGCACTTATGGAATTGGGTAAACCTTTCTAGTATAACTTTTTCTTAGTTTGATAACTTTTATGTATAAACTTACAAGATGACCATGCGAATAACTTCTTTTTTTTTTTTTTCTATTTTCTGTAGGCATGCAATAGTGGAGGAGCTTGGTGAACTTGGTGCAAAAGTGTACACATGTTCGAGGAATGAATCAAAGCTTAATGAATGTTTGAAAGAGTGGTCTGCCAAAGGCCTCCAAGTTAATGGTTGTGTATGTGATGTATCTTCTAGAGAGCAGAGAGTACAACTCATGGAAAATGTTTCCCTGGCATTTGATGGAAAACTCGATATTCTTGTAAGAACTATAATTCTATATCCTTTTATTCATCTCCGCTAAAATATTATGTACTAGAAAGTTATCAAATATAGAAAGAGAGTAGTTTTTGTAAGGCATACACCTGTATGTTGAGACAGAAGATATTATGTTGCTGTTGACTTGTTGTAGATAAATAATGTTGGGACAAACATTTGGAAGTCCACTGTTGAGTATACTGCTGAAGATTATGACCATATGATGGCTACAAATTTAGAATCTTCATTCCATATGTGTCAACTTGCTCATCCTCTTCTTAAATTATGTGGAGCTGGAAGTATTGTTTTCATGTCCTCTGTTGCTGGTCTGTCCCCATCTCTCTGGTACTTGGTTATGGAGTCAAAAGGTACTCTATATTCATATATCATGTATCTAATATCCTTTTTATAAACATGGAACAAATTAAGCAAAATAGTACTTTTAAGTTTATTTATGCGTTTGATAAAAAGATAACCGCACATATACTTTTCAATACTTAAAACTTATAAGCTATTTACGATCAAATATCAAAACATGCATTCTGAGACCGTATATTTATATTTTTCTTCTTATGATTAACTAATGATGACAGGGGCAATGAATCAACTTACACGAAATTCTGGCATGTGAATGGGCAAAGATGGAATACGTGTTAATGGGGTTGCACCCAGGCCATTAACACTCTCACCCAACATGTAAGATTTCAATTATCTTATATAGGGTACTAACAAATACCAACGTCATGTAGTACGTTAGGTAATTCACCTTGAATAGTCTTAAAAGAGAGGGTATATCATATATATATATATATATATATATATATATATAAGACATTCTTGGGTACGTGAATATCGGGAATATATTTTTATAGTAATATAACAGAGGGTAAATTTGATCCTTTTAATGACGCGGCTCTGTATTATATAATGACAGGTGCCAAGATAAAGCATTTATGGAAGGGGTAATATCGGAGAACTCCTCTTTAAGCGTCCTGAGAAGTTGAAGAAGCTCATCAATGGTGGCTTATCTCGTCTTCCTGCTGCTTCCTATGTCACTGGCCAGGTTATATAAAGATGGAGGTCCACTGCTCATGGCTTTCAACACCCTGGCTATTAATCAAATACTTATTGGATGTAGACAAGATAAAAAGCTTTCATTCGGGCTTAATAACGATTCAAATACGCTGCTTCTTTGGTCGAAATGTAGACTTATTTGAAAATGGTAGCATAATTTCTAGCTACTTAGTACTTTATTGCGATATTGTCAGACACTTGCTCATGTTGTGTGTTTCTCAAATGTTTTCCAGTTGAAACTTTCATGAATAAAAGTTGTGATCACATTGTATTAAATATTCTCCTGCTTCATTTTATATGTTGTAGTGTTTGATTAGACATAAAAAAAATTTTAAAAAAAATAAAAAATTGTTTGATTATTTAATTTTGATTTTATATTTAATTAATCTTTGATTTGAGTTTTTAATTGTTATTTTTGTGGTTTTTCAATTATTGATTATCATTTGTATTTTATAATTTTTGTAAGTTCAATTTTATTTGTTTTCTTAATAAATCAAAATAGTAGAAAGCATAAAATTAAAATTGCAAAAGTTATGCTTAATTATTAAAACCATCCTTTTAGTCTATGTGATTTTACCCTAATCCTACTACTTTAATTCTATTGGAGATATAATTTATTTTAGAGAGACAGGATATTTATTTTATTTTTTGAGCTTATACCTTTTTGATTTTTTTCAGTAATTGCTTCAGTAACAAAGTAAATAATAATCAGTTAAAACATACCTCTGATCAACTGAAAATATACCCCAAACAGCTGCAAAGTCACCTAAATTTTGGTAAATCAAGCACTTACCAAATGTTTCTAATGCTTAGGTGGAAATCACCTTATACCCCCTCATAAAGTAACTTGATAAAAATATTCTTATTTATAGTTTTAATTATTTTTTAATATATTTAATTATGAATATATATCATATGAAATATAAATAGTATAGAATATATAAGTTTTTAATGGAGTTGCATGAATTTAATTTGTTGCATGTAATCAAATTTCAATCTTTTATAACCAAATATGGTTATACGAATAATGTTAAATTTTTTGTATCGATATTCAAATCCTTTGTTAAGTAAAATGAATTAGTTGGTTTGAATTTTAAAATGAATGGGTTAATTTTTAAATCAAATAATATTTGTGATCAATTATAATAAGTCACATAACTTTTTTAAATTGAAAAAATTTATCAAGTTTAAGGTGTTAGTTTGAGGGGTATTCTTAAATCAAAAGAAAATTTTAAGGGTACTCTAGATTAATCAATAAATAAAAATACTTATGAATAATTTTTCATACCGTTAAGAATATTTTTAGCCTTTTTTCGCTAAATGTTTGTAGGATATTAAAATTGGACTCATGTGAACGCAGTTAGTGTGTCAAAGGCAATGATGATGTAGAACATGAGATCAACCATAAAATGAGTTTAAGTAGGTGTTTGGACATTGAAAAAAATGAAAAATGATATTTTGAAATTATGTTTGATTGTGCATTTAACTTTGAAAAAATTATGGGTGAAAAAATATTCACTTGAAACACAGATAAAAGTCACTTTTTTCAAATGGGAAAGCTCAACTTTAAAAATTCAAAAATCACACCTAACTCAATACTATAAATAGCAAAAATATATTAGTTAAATTACACTATTAATAAAAAATTTTTAAAAGTATGCAACATTTTATTCTCACAACTAAATAAGAATGACGGGAGTACAGTGTTGTTTTAGTTATTAAATAACCGAGTGAAGAATAAAAACGGCCTCAGCAGATTTATTGTTTTTTTTGGGCGCCATACCGAATTACCAGCATAAGAATTTTCTACCAACTAATAATAAATATTTATCAAACACACCTAAATTATCACTGCTTCCTTTTCCTACCTAAACGATTGACATTTCAGTCAGAAAACGAACAACTCATAGCCAGCCGTTGCTGATAAACATTTCCATGGCTAGATAGTGAAAAAGTGAAACACCTCATAACTTTTACAGTGTAGGAACTAAAACCTGCAGATTTCAGATATTTTTACCATTCACTCTTTTATAACCACAATATATAAGGTTTGTTTTAGACAATAAATTTAAATTTTATTTTTTAAAAATTTATATTGCTGCTCTCAAATAATACCACATACCGACACGAAGAAATGACAAGTTTAAAAACTTTAGTGGCAAACAAGAAAGTAGTGCGTACTCAATTAAGTGGAGTACGATTTTATAAAGGACACAATGTACAAAACAACAATTCACGCCATTATAAAAAGTAGAACTGGATCAAATGGCGAAAGTTGCAGCGTTTGCAAAGATTTCCAGATGGTCTCTTAATGGTTTGGCAGCTCTTGTCACGGGCGGCACTTATGGAATTGGGTACTAAAGATTTAAAATTTTTTTAATTCTCATGTTATAATGATGGTATAAAAATTCGTTATATCACTTTAGGTGTTTGCCTTGATCGTGTATATGACTTAGATTTTTTAATTTTTATTTAGGCATGCAATTGTAGAGGAACTTGCTGGACTTGGTGCGAAAGTGTACACATGCTCGAAGACAGAATCGGAGCTTAATGAGCCAATGAAAGACTGGGCAGACAGAGGCATTCAAGTGAAAGGCCTGTGCATGTGAGGAAATCAGAGACCAAAGAGTTCAGCTCATTGACAAGTTTCTGCCTTTATTTAAAAACTCAACATTCTTGTGAGTACCAAAATTCCATCTTCCTTCTTCTTCTTTTTTTTTCTTCTTATAACTGTGATGTTCGCATCGCCTGTCGTATATCTTGATTAATTCCATAAATTATCTGCGCCTTGTTAAGTTTCACATTGGTGGGATGAGGAAATTATGGACTTGAGCTAGATTTTATAGGAGTTAAGTTCAAGATTCATTTTTGTAAACATATCTTTGAGTAGCTGCTGCTTCAAGATCATTTTCTTAGACATATATTAACGCCTTTTAAAGAGATCCAACACCTAATTTTTACTTTTCTTCGAAAGCAAATATGTCATTTTCAGACAGTATAAGTTTTTTCTTCTTCAAATTTTGACCATGTTCTTGCCTAATCTTGTTTATAGGTAAACAATGTTGAACAACATTCTGAAGCCCTCTGCGGAATGAAAGGTACTGCCGAAGATTATGCATTTATGATGGCTACCAATTTAGGGGAGAGAAGTGGTGATCTCATCTTGCCTACCGAGAGGCAGCTTCCACCATCTTTTCCAGCCACGTAGTTGAGTTTATCACTGTAAAAGACCGGAATAATCACATTATCTTCGGTCTCAAATCTGTATAGATACTCATTATAAGTGGTACTTCGAGAATTCCGGTGACAAGATATTTATAGGGCCTTTGGGGGATGAAAGTCAAATAGTAGTGAAAACGAGGATTCAAAGGGACGAATCCCGCACAAAGGGCAAGATTTAACTATAAGCGAAAGTTCTAATCTAGCAAAGTCCCTCATTCCATTTCAGTCAGCTTGTTCATCCTCTTCTCAAATCATCTGAGCTGGAAGTATGCTTTCATTTCTTGTTGCTGGTCTTGTCCACGTCTCTGTACTTCTATTTATGCAGCAACAGCAGTACTCTACTGTGTAATAACCATGAGTGTGGTTTATGTTTAAAATAATTATTATTTATAGCTATACTTCGTATTTTATAGCAAAAAAGAAAAAGTTTCCCTTCAATCTCTCTTCACCTCTGCCTCGCCTCCTTCTATCCGACTCTTTTATTTTTTGATTTGTGAGATTATTCCGTATTTTGCATTTATTTAATTTTTGGCAAATTTCATATATTCTATGTTTTGCCTTGATTTTGCACCTTGGAGATTCTTTTGCGATACACCGATACAAAAGCCTAACGCATACAAATGACATTAGAGCAAATAAATACAAAGATCCGTATTTTCTATCAAGGTATCATTTGTATACACCTGCATCGTGAACAATCTATTAAGTGAATACAACCTATCATGACACTCAGATTCATCAAGATTGTATGTGTCGATACAACCAACTAGCGAGTGAATACAAGTGATACAAACTAATGACAAAGCTGATACAACAGAAATAACGAATACAAATGAAATTGCATGTAACGAATACGAGCCGATACAGCCGCGAATGAATACAATTATTGTATTTTTATAAACTATACCAGATACACCGAAAAGATTTCATCGATAGCGTGACTGGGTCAGAGGAATACAACCAATATAAGCTTGCCCGAGAGGGAGAGGTAAAGAGAGAGGGTATTACATGAAGCAGAGAGGGAGAGGAACTAGGAGACCTCAAATAGTCGCTACGAATAGTACCAAACTATAGCTACTAATGTAATTACATTCAAACTATAACTATTTATAAAAATTCTTTTTCTTAATTTAATGTAAACACATAGTACATAAGTTTTTATCATTATAACATGCTAAAAAATATAACTCTTCTCTTACTTACTCTGTTTTCATCGTACTGTACCATGTCAACTGATGGCAGCGGGGCTGAATCAGCTTGCGATAAATTTGGTTTGCGAATAAAAGATGGTATTCGGGTTAATGCTGTTGCACCATACAAAAACACCATTCGTGAAACATGTAACATTCTCCCCTGTTGCTTCATTACATTCCGTTCGAACTATGTATATATACTTGTAATTTCATAAAAGAAAATTATAATCAATGTGTATATACTCATACGTGCCACCACTTTAAATTCATCGACTTAAATTCGAATTCCGCATCACCTATAAAGTTAACATACATTGACTTGATATCATTCACACAGTTGCTGGAGGATAAAACATTTTCGGATGATTTAATATCAAGAACTCCTCTTAGGCGTCAAGCAGAAGTTGAAGAAGTTTCATCAATGGTGGTTTATCTTTGTCTTCCTGCTGCTTCCTATGTTACTGGTCAGGTTATAGCAGTTGATGGAGGATTCACTGTCTATGGCTTCCAACAGCCTGGCTATTGATTAAATATAGTTCTTGTTTGAAAATGGTGTGCGGAGTTAATTTCTACCTAGTACCTTTGTAATGTTTGTATTAATTTTTTTAATTTTTTTAAATATACAATTTGAAGTTTTTAAGTTTTTAATTTTTGAATTTATGAATTTATAATTTCATATTTTAAAAATATTGAACGTGTGTTTATATTTAACAAACTTAAAAGATTAAAATTATTTAGATGTATATTTAAAAAGTGTATATAAATTAAAATATTTATAAATTAAAATAAGTCGAGTCGGCCACATCAAAAAGAGACAACATCTATTATATATACATAAAAAAATTATGTATTTCAATTGCTCACAATCGGATCTACTCAAACTCTTATCTATATTTAACTCCGTTAAGAAACCTACCTTGCACGACTAAGGGGGCTGCGCTGGTAGGGGACCTGATAGGGAGCTAGGTCTGAGAGGTCTTGAGCCCTGGTGAGACCGGCCCATAAGGTGCTCCTACCACCAAAGTTGCATCGATCGACCTCATTATATTAATTTATTTGATATTTTTTTTTTATAATACTCTTACAAATATTAGTTTACTAAAATCCAATTTCTAATATTTTAACTATGAAAATAGACGTATAAAGAAAAAGTAAAATTATCAACTTAAAAACTTCAAATTGTATATTTGTAAACGAGTAGAAACCCTTAAACGGTCATAACTAAATGTGGCCCGCCTCGCCCCAACAGGCAAGGAACATTTAGTGGGCGGGTCAACTGGTGTCAGTCCTTGACACCCTTTACTTTAGATAAACTCATTTTTATATTTTACCATCATTACCTAATTTATTGCTTTTACAATTTATAAAACACTTTGAAATTGGCTATTTTTTCTGTTTAGGATTTTATTTCATATTTTTCATAATCTTCAAAATACTATTCCTAAAACATAACATTCACTCTTTTATTTATTTTATTTTTTTTAGTTTTTTTATTTGTTTAAAAAATTCATTAATTAAATATTTATTATGTAATTTTAATCAACTAACTCGAGCGGATGGATAACGATAACCTTTTTCTCCCTACAATATACTAGTAGCTAGGAAGCCACCAATTTTGCCGCCCACCATGAGTTGTTTGGTTTAAAATTGATATGTTTGAAGCCACATGATTATGAATTTTGCCATCTCTTTGAAAAGGAGTGTTGATATAGAACATGACAAATCACCGCTATAATAAAAATTGTAATGGATTTAATAGATTTTTTTTTCACTTAATAGAAGAAATTTCACCAATAATACGAAAAATTAACGAACATGCTTTTGTTTAAAACGGTACTTATATGCGACTGTAACCCCGCTAATTGATATTTTGAATAACAAATCACCGCAAAAGATCACTCATCAGTCATAACCAATCATAAGAAATGAATTTTAAACATTAAACGTTTAAAAGACAAAATCATGTACACATGGTGGATATATTTATATTATATTGTCACCTTCCGTATGGTTTTTAGCTACACCATGACCTACCCAGAATATTGGAATTTTGTGAGGTCTAGGAAATAAAAAGTAACAGTATATTAGTAGTACTACTACTTTATAACGCTTTAAAGTTAGAGCCACTGGACAAAATAATATCTATAGTACATAGCAATATATTGTAGTGTATCTTCGAAACAATCACACAAGAAGTAAGTAGAACTCAAATGGCGAAAGTTGCAGCGATTGCAAAGAGTTCCAGATGGTCACTTAATGGTTTGGCTGCTCTTGTCACTGGCGGCACTTCTGGAATTGGGTTATTGAACATTTTAAACTTAAATATGTCTAATTTCACCACGATACGGTGTAAAAATTCGTTACACTTAAATCTTTAATTTTTATTTAGGCGTGCAACTGTAGAGGAGCTTGCTGGACTTGGTGCGAAAGTGTACAATGTTCGAAGACAGAATTGGAGCTTAATGAGCCCATGAAAGACTGGGCAGACAGAGGCATTCAAGTGAAAGGCTCAGTATGTGATGTAACTTGTAGGCACCAAAGAGCTCAACTCATGGATAAGGTTTCCTCTGCATTCGATGGAAAACTCAACATTCTTGTGAGTACCATAAATCCCTTTTAACTATACATAAATCGGAACAAGACGGATGGGCGATTCATATACCAGATTCACGTTACTTAGTATATGATATATTCTTAGAAAGGATTTAATAGTCAAAATGTAATTTTTAAAAATCGGATACTTAGGGGCAGATCTAGAATTTGGTGAAATTGTAGTGGGTTTTCAAATATACTTTTATACTTAACTCAAGCCATAGGAATAGATCCATCCATGTTAGTGAGGATTCATATAGTTAAATTGGCTAACTGCTTGGATTAAGACATGGTAAATAGATGCTATATCAAATCAAATCCAAGTTGCTCTTCTGCGTCGTGATCTACTATTGTTGAAATATTTAGTAAGTTTTCAAATATAAGTTCAAGTAGAGCGAAAGCACTTGATCCGCTCTGTCAGCAGAATTTATATAACCAATCAGACTAAATCCGAGTTGAAAGAGCTGCTCCAATGTGAAATTAAGAGATCCCACACTGGCATATTTCCTCTGCTTCACAGAGATCAACATTTACTTCAGACAATACATTTTTTTAAAAGTTTCTTTGACCAATTTACTATTGTCTTATGTTGTTGATGTAGATAAACAATGTTGGAACAAACATTTGGAAGCACTCTAATGATTATACTGCCGAAGATTATGCATTTATGATGGCTACCAATTTAGAATCCTCATTCCATTTCAGTCAGCTTGCTCATCCTCTTCAATCATCTGAGCTGGAAGTATTGTTTTCACTTCCTCTGTTGCTGGTCTTGTCCACGTTCCGGTACTTCAACTTACGGAGCAACAAAATAAGTACACTACTACTCATGTTTTTACTAAACATAAGGTGCGAGTGTTTCTACCCGCACTCATACTATGCATCTTCTTTTGAATCAAAGATTAGCTCTTTCTTCTTAATTATTAATAAAATTAACTAATGGCAGCGGGAATGATTCAGCTTACACGAAATCTGGCTTGTGAATGGGGTAAAGATGGTATTCGGGTTAATGCCGTTAGACCATGGTACACAAACACAAATCGCCGTGAAACATGTAATGTTATACTCTCCTCCTGTTGCTTCCGTATCAGATTATGATCTAGGCAGCTCATTTTAAATTGAAATTGATGTCTACATATGGGGGTCACACTCGTTCTAAACTCACTGACTTTAAATCTCGTATACACATCTATGTGAGTCAAATATACTTTGATTTTGCTAAGAGAGTGCTACTCACATCCAAGCAGCGAAGCAGGGAGCGAATGGAAAAAATGTCACAATTCTAACTAGAATATAACTTTTCTTTAACAAATGTTACCTGCATCTAACATATCACTAGAGATTAGTACTACTGAATCATTGATAAATTTGATGGCTCTGGTGTCTGTATTCACAGTTGCTCAAGGATAAAGCATTTTCGGATGCCTTAATATCAAGAACTCCGCTAGGGCGTTCAGGAGAAGTGGAAGAAGTTTCATCTCTCGCCGCTATCTCTGTCTTCCTGCTGCTTCCTATGTCACTGGCCAGGTTGTAGCAGTTGACGGAGGATGCACTGTCTATGGCTTCCAACAGCCTGGCTATTAATTGCCTGTTTTTGTATGAAATGGTATGATTAGCTCCATGTTCCCGCTTGAAACCATCATATGAATAAAGTCTTTATTATCTTATCACCAAGTTAGAATTTGCTCATTTTGAGGTTTATAATGTGTTAAACAAGGATACTACTGAAAGATCAAACTTCAGAACACACATTCTATGTTTTAATGTCAATTTTTATCACTTTATCATATCCATAATGCTTACTTCTTTAGCATTCAATAACGTTACAACCTCTAACCCCATATCATGATTCAATCCTTATTCGCGAGTAGTGGCTGATTCAGAATTTAATACAAGCGTGGTCGCTTAAAATCAAGCCAGGTCATGCAGAGGGTTCACCCTTGTTATTAAATCTAATTTTATGTTTTTACGATGAAAATCACAAATAAAAATAATATTTTTCAATGAAGCGGTCTAACCGAACTCTTACTATGCGCATCCGCCTGCTTCACGCGATTTCGTACATTGCTCCAAGCTTATCTACGCTACAGCTCGACCAGGAGGATGGATTATCAATCTTTATCTTCTCGCTCCCTTGATTGGATGTTCAACTTCCGAGCTTAGATTATTAATACTCTGTCCTCACTCTTTACATTTCTAGGTTGGTTACCCTACATGTTGAATATGTACTTAGCTACGGACAGATTTTCACTAAAAGAGGCTCAAGAAATAAAAATGCAAGGCTATTTTGAACCCCTAAACCACTACAAGCCCAACCTCTAATAAAAATTTAAAATTTACCATTGTCGAAAGGGTTCGAACGGGCATCACCGACCCCCCAATATCCGCCCGCAAGGCACCGATCTAATGATAGAATACAGTAGATGCTCAGAGCAAGAGCATTAGATTTCTTGAATCCAAATTTGCCCTCACAAGTTACTTCTAAACTACGCCGCTTCTATCAAAACGCTTCGTGACTCCACGTGGCATTCTTCAAAAATACACTACTTATGATCCCACATGTTCCAAAGATTTTTAAAGATTTCCAACGACATAACTTCTAACACAAGTGAGAGGTTCTAAGTGTGTATTTCTTCAGTGTTTGTCGCATTGACTTTCTGAAACAAATATCCCCACACAGTTAAAACAACAGAAAACAAAACAGTTCAATAGCTTTCAATATTCACCTACCATCTGCCTTCAATATGAAGGATAAAGTATACAGCTAAACTTGCTCCACCAACATAAATAAAATAAAATTTGAAAAAGGGAAGAATTGTCTATTTAATCATCCATACCTAGTTGAAACACATAAAATTCGACTTTGCCAAATTGCAATATTGAAAACGTTCACAAAACCATAACTTTTTGGAGGAAAAGTTACAACAAATCATCATTTAAAAATGAATAGAAAAGGATTAGATCAATAGATGTACTTCTACTATCACAATTTAAGAGACATGTTTTATTTTTTTTATGATTTGTCTCGCAAAAAATTATGCTTCTATTTAAAATAATTTAATTTTAGATTAATTATATCAAATTATTACGAATTTCAAAATTCTTACTTTCTTTGTTATTTTCACTCTCTACCAAACACCTACATTTTGTTTAGGGATGAAGAGAGTAAGTTTTAAAAATTGGTTTAATCTAAAATAATAACATACTCTTATTTAATACGATCTCACTATACATATCGATATACAGATGCATTCACCGACCCTTCAAACTGCTTGCCTATGTTCAAGCCAAACCCACCCCTATTTTACTAAGGCCTGAAAGAATGCCCACCAAGTTCGTGATAAGGGAATGCCATATAAGGCTTTCTTCAATCTAAGAAACAAGGGGGAAGTTCCGCACAACAACCCTTAAGAGATAGGGACTCGCTCCGCTGCATAACCGTCCAAATCATTTGACGCTCTTCACCGAGCGCCCCTTTCTCAGAGCCAAGTGGCTGAACGCCTTACGTTTGCATAAATACGAGATATCTCGCATAATCTTCTTCTTATAAACTTTTTCCTTCGTATACTTCGAGCTCTTATCTCTACTAAGAAGTTATGTATACACTTTAATTTTTTTTCGTAACTTCTGGATACACCGAATAATTTCATAACTTCGTAAAATAATAAATATATCGTATGTAGATCAAAAAAAAAGGCACCTTTAAGTGGTGTTTCGTGCATGCAATGGGATAAGTAGGCAAATGGGTGTATCACACATGTTGGATATCCCATGGACTATTTATTTTTCTTTCATATGGGATAATAATATCATTTTAATATAAATAGTGCAATAAAATAATTTAGAAATTAACTAATACTTCAATATTATAACTAATAATTATAATATAATATAATATAATTCAATTTTAAATAATCCCTATATTCTTCATTTTATGAGTGAGAAAAAAATGCATGAAATAAGTATATCATAATCGAAACTAATAATAGCTAAATATATAACGGTTTCTTAAACTTTACCAGTATTCGTTAAAATACCTAACAAATTATATTTATTAAGTATTTAAACTCAAATTAAACTGGCTCATTGAACACAAATAACATGATATAGTGTGCAATGCTACACAAATAACATGATATATGGTGCAATGCTGTTACCATAGCCAATAATGTCTCCTCACCTCCATCACCATTTCTTTCACATATTTATTGGTTTTAAATCTTTATATACATTCATCAATTCTTTATTAAACCTATGTTTATATTTTTAAAATCTCAATTATAATATCACTTTTTTAAAAATCTCATACTTGAAAAACGTATCACCTTATCTTATAAATATTACATTTTTTTCTTTAGAGAACACAGGTTTGAGAAATAAAATATTTTTACCAAAGAGGAGGACAAAATAAATTTATAGTGAAAACTTGCAATAATGGGGCACAATAAAAATTATATTAAAAATGAACCAGAAATACGTTGGGTGAAAGTGACAATTGTTTGTTCGCATGTACAAACCGTTTTATGTGACACATGCCATGTCATGCCAATGATCCTTTCCTTTTTTTTTTTTTTTTTTTTATAAGCAGGTAATACAAAGTTCTTTCGATTTCAAACCTTATTTTTAAGAAGATACTTTAATTTTGCTATGCTCTATTATCCCTAAATTAATTTAACGTGGAATTCAATAGTCCTTTTAGCCTTCGCATGAAATGTGATTCAAGAGAGTGAGGAACGTAAAACGTTATTAAATTTTTTTATTTTTATAATATATTTTTTTTATGATAATTTATAGTGTTTTTTTTTATTTTTTTAGTTTTTTAAATATTTCTTAATTTTTAAATTTTCGTTTTTATTTTTTGTTTTCATATTTTCTCTTCTTATTTTTGTTCTTTCTTGTTTGTTTTGTTTTTCTTCTTCCTCCTCTTTGTTGAACCTCAATATTCATTATTGTCTAGAAGCTTTGAGCTATAGATTGGAGATTCACTTTTTGATTTCTTCCTTATATATTATATTTGACTTTTCTTACGATACATACCAAAAATATCAAATTTTGCCTAAATTTTTTTGGTTATTCTTCTCTCGCAACGGAAAAAAATCCGAAAAAAGCTTTATTTGTAGCCAATATTTTGTTAAAGATATGATATTTTCAGTCTTTTCTATTAGAGATTGAGTTTGAGTTTACAAAGAAAAGGTCCGGAAGCGATTAGATTAATGTGTTTAAAAAAAACATATCCATTTCGCCGGAAAAAATGGTGAAAGCCGGCTTTTTTTTCCGGCAATAAAAATCAGATGCTACTCATTTCTCTTTATTTACCAAACTCAACAATTAATTTGACTATAAAAAAGAAAAGAAAAGAAAAGAAAGGATTATGTGATGCTCAAGCACTGTGTTCTTTAATTTTCAAGAAATGGGGATAAAGAGAAAAGAGGGAAAAAAAAAGCAAGGAAATATAAATAAGGAAAACAAAAAGAAATATAAAAATAATTTTAAAAATAAACGACGCACAATTTACAATCATGTAAGAAGTATATACACTCTTCTTTAAGATTGATATTGAGTTTAAAATGTTGTATTAGTTTCACTTTGAATTGGTTTAGGGGGTAATATGACCGCAAATTAAGATCTTCTTAAAAATAAGCAAGATGCTTACGTATTCTCTCTTTTTATTTTACTAACAACTACGTGTTAGTAAATTAATTTTATAATTTTATAAAAATATTTTTAATTTTATAATTTTTAAAAAAACACAAAAATAATAAAAAAATTAAAAAAATTAAAAAAATTAAAAATATTTTTAATTTAAATTATAAAAAGACAAATTAATAAATATTTAAAAACATAAAAAAACACAAAACAACAAACACACAAAAATAAAAAATTTGACTCGTAATTAAAAAGGCGCCACATAAATCGGGCACACATCATGTCCTTTGATGTCTAAAGGTAGTTTTTGTGTTGTATTTTTAAAAATTTGATGAGACTTTAATTTTTTGGTGTTTAAAGTTAACTCCCCATCCTTTTTTTTTCGAATAAATTTAACGCACATATTTTGTTAAATATTTGATAAAGATTGCAAATATTAATTTTTGACAAACGTAAAGAATTAAAATTATTCAATACATGGCTAAGGGACTATTTTGCACTTACCTTCTAACATAAGAGATATATTTATCATTTTTTTAATTATAGCGCGTTGAAATTAATATATATTTTGGTCCAAAATAATATTTGCACTGACGAGGACGTGAATGATTCGATATATAATTTAAATTATTTTTTTTAAAAAAATTTTTAATTTATAACTTTTAAAATGGGATTTTTAGGTTTTAAATTATATTTTAAGTGTTTTACAACTTTAAAAATAAATACACCTGAGACTATAAACTACCCCTTCAAAGATATAGTTATTGCTAAACTCTTAATTTTCTCGTCAAATTTAATAGAAATAATTTATTAAATATTTAAAGTTAAAATAAAAAGTGAACTTAAAAGAATCAATACAGACTATTTTTGTTATTTTTGTGGTTCCAAAATAGGAATACTAAGCATTTCCTTCATTTTAAATTATTTATTATTTTAAAATATTATAGAATTTTTAATTTTTAAATAAATATTAATAAAAAGAATTATAATTTAAATATTAATAAAATTAAATAATTAAAATTGGCGTTACCGCAATCAAAAAATAATAACTAGAAAATGTGAAGCTGGCTTCTAAAGCCGCCGCCATTACCTTTCATCAGACAAAGCACAGCCTAGGTGCCGACACTCACTAGTAGCGCCGCACTATCCTACCACTTCTTTGGCTAGTAAAGACTTTCTCCTTAGGCGCATGTTTCTCAAAGAACACAAAACTATGCCAGTTTATGTGACTCTTGACCAAACAATTCACGACACGAATGACACATTTACGTAATACTGTATTGAAAGCCCACTTCATCCATACATGGATTTTCTCTCTGTCATATGTCGATGTAAAAATTCTACCGCATCGCATCTAACTAAACCACATATTCCTACCTTCACTTAATAAATAATTTGAGACGGAAAAAATAAAGAGGGTTGTGTATCCATTTAAAGTTTGGAATTACTTGCACCACTTCCCTCTGATAATGACCTTACCTCTTTCACACACACGTAATTATACCTTCACTTGCGCTTTTCTACGCGCGTTACACTCTAAACACCGCTTTTTGCTTACAAACTTGTCTCCACTTCTTAACCCTTTTTCTCGAACCGAATCACCGAACCAACTCTTCCAAACCTTCCGAACCTAATCCCCGTCCCAGTCAAAGACAAAGAAAAAGCTATTCCGAACCTTACGTTCGGTACCTTACTTGACAGCCTGTTTTGCTATTTTCGGCTTCTTCTTCACTTTTGATACTCCCTGTTTGTTAGTATTCCTTTTTCTCACTTTCATTCTCGGAGTTGAAGCTCTTCTTCTTCTTCTTCTTCTTCTTACGGAGAGTCTTTTACGAGCTATCAGTGATGATTTTTCTCGAAGGAAGCGTTGAATTCTTCGCGATAAGCTTCTAAGTTTGCGTTGTAACGTTGATTTTTATCTAATTAATGTTCGATAAAGTGTAATTTATCGGAGGTTTTGATCGGGAGTGAGAAAACCTGATACCTGACTTCAATTGGAGCTGTTCTACTTGGATTACTGTTTCTTTGAGGTAATTTTGGTTGAGATTTTATTTGTTTTACTTGTGCTTCAGCTTGAGCTTGTGAACTGATTTGAATTCTTTTGAATTCGTATCTGTGCTGGTTTACTTTGTGATTTCTGAAGCTGAATATTACTTATCGATGAAGATCGTACCTTTTATTGCATGGATTTTGTTTAATTCTCTTGTTTTTACGGCTGATTTTGTTTGAATTAGGGTTCCCTTTTTTCACGGAGATTTTTGTTACTGTAAATGCTGGATTTGATATTCGGCACTTGGTAAAGCATTCATTTGATGAACGTTCCTTTTTCCGTCTTTAATGATAATTTGTTCAACTGTTCTACGTTATGTGCGCTCAGATTGCTGTGGATACCGGTAGTTGGTTGCGTGGAATTTCCTGCAGGAAGTGATCCAGTGAAGTCATGGCGCAGAGTAATTGGGAAGCTGATAAGATGTATGAAACTTCCTCCTGCTAGTCAGCTCACTGCAGATTTTCAGTTTCTTTGTTAAGGCTGGAAGAGGAACTAGTTAAAAACGTTCAGCATCCATGTTTCACTACCAAAGATTAAAAGACTGATGATTTAGTGCCAAATACCAAAATAGCTCAAAAGAACAAACAAAAGTTCCCAATCTTTCTGCCTTAGTCCAGGGGGTAAAATTCCTCCCTAATAAAGAGTACTAGTTGTTTACAGCTATGACGTTATTGATTTTCACCTCTTGATTTTTGTTGTCTTTCCACTTTCTAGCTTGATGTTTACATTCATGACTATTTGTTGAAAGAAAGCTGCATAATTCTGCAAAGCTTTCATGACGGAAGGAAGGTTAAGTTACAGATCCCGTAGGTGTTTGATGTTAACACATTCTCTACGTGTTTTTATTTCTATGTATATCATCTATCTCTGGCTGCTTTGCTAGTCAATCTGCAGAATAGTTCATGTGTATTCTCCTTTTTCATAATTTGATTTGTCCTTTTGTAGCCATTGATGCACCTGGAGGGTTTCTTTTTGAATGGTGGTCTGTGTTTTGGGACATTTTCATTGCACGGACAAACGAAAAACATTCTGAAGCAGCAGCAGCGTACATAGAGGTTTGTTGAACTTACCGGATGTGGCATTCCTCACCCTAAATAACATTAGAAGAAGCTCTGTGGTATTTTTTTACTTTTTAACCAGGCTGAAGGTCTTGTTTGGTCTGAACTCTAGACACAGCAGATGAAAGCAAGGGAGCATCAACAACAGCTACAGATGCAGCAGTTACAACTAATGCAACAACGAAATGCCCAGTTACAGCTAAGGGATCAAAATCCGTCCCTTGGTGGTCCTATAAATAAGAGAACTCTGGAAGGCTGATGGGCACCTTGCTAGTGTTTTGGCCATGAAAATGTATGAGGAACAAACAGCGCATCCTCTCATTCCTTGGACTCAGAGACCTCATCTCTTATTGATCCCAATAGGATGGCTCTCAAGTCTGCGCCTAATCATCAACGGTATGAGTGGTGCAAGATTTCCTGCCACGCCTCCTGCTTTTTTTTTGCATTACTTTAGGTGGCCTATTGATTGTTGCATGCTTTGTCTGAACTTCTACCTGCATTTCTTCTCTGTTGATTCAGCCAGTTGGTACAAGGTAATTCGGGAGCATGTCTGCAGCATTGCAGCAAATGCAAGTGCTCTCAGATGGCAGCGGTAACTAGTTGAACTCTTATCTCAGCAGACAATATCTATTTATTATTGAGTTTATTTTGTGATCTTGGACCAAGCTCAGCCCAATATCCTTGGAAAATATGTAGGATATTAAAACGGAAGTGAACTGAGGGTACTCAGAAATCTTTGCCCATGGATCCTTCATCAATTTATGGGCAAGCAATTCTACAGTCGGGTCTGGACTTGGTGGTGGAGGTACTTGTCCCCTGGTTGCTTAGCACCCTTTGTCCACCTAATTAACTAATGATCTCTAGTCGAGAACATTTATTTTTACATGGAATGAGTTTACTGGCATATTATCTATTTTTTCCTTGAAAGGGAAGCACAGAGTTCTCTTAATGAACTCTTTTCAATTCATATTTTTGCAACTCAGACATCCTTATGAAGTGTGGATTTTTCCATATATTTTCCCATATCATGAATGGCATTTCTTTGCCGTAGTCTGAACTCTTTCAAATCTTCCATTCGTTGGTTATCAGACAAGTGGATATTCCTCTCTTCTATGGTAACTTTCATGCATGACATTGCTCTCTCTCTTTCCTGTACTGCAAGTTCTAGAAGTTTAAAACTTCCACTTTTAGAGGATTGGGTCAGGACTTCAAAAATAAAAAATGATTCTTTCCATCTTCAATCTGTTATAAGTTCAATCATATATGCATAACACAACTGATACAATACCTGGTACCTACATTTTTGCCTTGTTGCTTCCCATTTTGGCATAGATGATTGTCCATGATATCCATGTTAGTGTTATGTAGATTTTGGGAGTCAATTGGTCGTGCTCCTTCAACTGACATCATGCATATTTTTCATAATGTTTTGTTTATTCTCGCGTGTTTTACATCTGATTCTTTAGCATTCTTTGTGGATTTAAATCTAGTAATCACTGTTGGAATGTTTTAGAATGCTGCTGTTATGTCTTACTGATCTCTTGACTTCCTCCGATGACATTGTCAAATGCACGTGGACATGGATATATGTTTTTTTTTACTTTTTAGTTTCACCTTTAGGTAAATTGTCTGCATCTCAAGCATCTGTGTTTAGCAGCAACAGTTGGTGTGGGTTCAGGTAGACTTTTCATTTTTGAGTGATGTTCTTTATGGGCATCAGTAATAAGTCTTTTTCTCTGCGTTTTATCTTTTCATTGCTCTGTTTAGTGGATTTCAATCTTGAAAAGGTCCATGCTTTCTTTTTCCATTTTTCATTTGAGAAATAAGGTCTTGCTCTTGTTCCTTTTTTTTGTTGTGTGTGTGTGTGGGAAGCTGCATTGTTGGCCGTTCTATCTCACCTTGTCGAGACTTCATTACAGCCACTTTAGTACCTGTCCTTCCATTTCTTCTGGTTCCAGTTTATCCAAGTGCGCAGCTCATAAATAATGAGTTTGCCATTGGCTTTTAATCTTCCAAAGTTACTAATTGCTTTTTTCTTCTTGTAAGTTGAATTTCAGCCACTTCATATTAATGGCTGGCTTCTTTGCCCATTGATATTGACAGGGAATAGACCATTTGAGGCCAAGTATTGGTTTGCAGGCACAAAGCCTTACCATACAGACCCAAAATCACTTCTTTTGGTATCACAACAACAGCAGGTTTCCTGCACAGGCTCAAGCACAAGGTAACCTGAATTCCCCTAACTATGGATATGGTGGATTACCAAGAGGTAACTTCAATGCAAAAGATGGTCAACCACCGAGAAATGATGGATCCATATGCTCGCCAGTACAATCAAATTCACCAAAGGTTAGGTCTACTTTCCTAGAATGAAGAATGAAGAACAGTACCTGCATTGGCTAGTTATGTTTTGTATTGTCCATTATGCAATCTTAAAGGCTATTTCTCACAGCCAGAGCGCACGGGTTGTTTTCTTTTTAGATTCCAAATTTTAATGCATTGTTTAGTGAAAAGATCATATTCAACTGCGTTTTCCTCAAGATGCTTGTAGTTTTTTCTTTAGAGTGAAAAAGAAGAGACATAATGCACTTGAAGCTTGTTGTTGAAGGCAATCCATACAAAATATTGAGGTCAAGCATCAATTAATTCTAATAACGAGGGAAATAGAGTAACATAAGCTGAATCATATTAGTAGGGAAATCAGATATCTTCACTTAGAGTGAATTTTGAGGAACCACTTCTCCTTGAGGATATTAGGAATGCGCTACTGGGAAGCCACAGAGAGTTAGTTGGAACCTGTGATTACTTTGCTTCCACGATATAGAGTAAGTTCTCTAGAGCAAGGCAGGTTGACGTTAACAGTTTTTACTTCCCTTTTTTACTTCAACCTACCTTTGGAGAACAAGGTTAGTCGAAACACCCCCGCCACCCCCAAAACAACTAGCCCCTAAACTGTGACGGATACCCATTCAACAAGTGAGTAGCAGGCTCAGTTTCACTGCCCCAGATTCTTAAACTTTGAACTAGTATTTAGTTCACCAAGCCTTCACCTTTGCTGTTTTGGATAAACCTTTTCCATGTTATGATGCAAGAACAAACATTGCAGACTAGGGGGAGTTTAGGCTAAGGGATTCTGCAAATCAACGTTCTTGGTTCTTAGCCGCTGAAGTGCCAAGGATTATATATCATAAGGGTGATGGAATTGAAACCAAGAAAACTAATTATTAGAAAATTGGAGGCCTCTCAACCTAAATGCAATGAAGCCTAGCTTTTGGCTAGGTATTTGCACTTGCTTTACTAATGAATTGTACATCTTTCAGAATAATTGCCATCATTACAGCTGTCTCGAGCAGTTGGCTAACTCTGATGGCTGCCTTAGCCTTTGCAGCTGTCCTTGAGAGTGCTTCTTAAATTGTTCGTCACCGGCTTATTGTGTGATGATATGTATGGTTTTTAAACAGTGATGTATCTTTCTGTAGATTCAAAGAGGCTCTTGCATTTTAGTTGCAACAGCTAGAATGTTCTACTCTATACTGTTTGTGTACTAATTACTTGTCTTTAACAGATGAAAATGACCCAAATGCAACAATCCTCCTCTCAACAACAGGACCAGTTGCAGCAGCAGCAGCAATTGCCACAGGTTGGCTTAACCAGATAGATTTCTCATTACATCTCATTTTAGCTTTGTTGATATCTACCAACAACCATGTCCTCGAAGTACTTAATGATATAATTATTCATCTTGCATGTGGCCCTCTCTTTTCTCCTCCTTCTCTTGTTTCTAATTTTTTATTTAGTTTTTAGAAAATTTAAGTTACCTAACTTATCAGAGCCAATGGAAGAGGAGTTTACCTTTCTTCCTCCTGTGATTCAGAATGGCAGAAAAAGGAAGCAACATTCGTCATCTGGACCTGCCAATAGTACTGGCACTGAAATACGGTTGGCCCTTCACCAAGTTCACTACATCAACTCACACACCTGGTGATGGGATGATGAAAAGCCAGTAGTCTGCAGCATGTCGGCAGTGTGTCAAAAAGTATGATGATGTATGGTGGAGATGGAACTGGTGGTATAGCATCCTCTACAAATCAGCTGGTAGAACTTATAGTCTTTCACCCGCATTTTTTGTGTATTACTCTTCTGAACATGTTATATAAAAAAGTACTTAGTTATCATATAGCTTCCAGTATCTTTGATGAATAAGAACGTAAAGTTTATAAGTTTTTTATGCATTTTGAAGTTACATTCAAAATATAGCATCTCCAATATGCCTGTATCTATTGTACAGGATGACTTGGAGACGTTTGGAGACATTGGTTCCCTGGAAGATAACGTGGAGTCATTTTTGTCACATGATGGGGGAGATGGAAATATCTATGGAACTCTGAAACAAACTCTTACTGAGCACAAACCTGAGTCTTCCAAAGGTGATAATGCAATTGTGACTTGTATATATGCCTTTTTTGTTGTTTTTGTTGCAAATTTACTAAGAGGATAAATATCTCAGGGTTCTCCTTCGGTGAAGTTGGTTGTATACGCACAAGGAATAAAGTGACTTGCTGCCATTTCTCATCAGATGGGAAGCTGCTCGCTAGTGCCGGACATGACAAGAAGGTAGAATGCACTCCATAAAATCTAACATCTTTAGCATACGGAGATAATTGGATGCCTCTTAGTGAAATTCCTTTACTTTCATCAAATAAACGGAGATATTCAGTGGTTAAATCTCCTTTATATTTCTCAAGTGACTGAACATTTTTTCTTCTGCACTTTTGTTTTCATTAAATCAATTGTCCTTATGAGTTCTTTCCCTCCTGTGTATTTATCAGGCTGTTCTGTGGAACATGGATACTTTTGTAAACGGAGACCACCCCTGAAGAACATCAATACTTGATTACAGATGTCCGGTTCAGGCCTAATCTTAACTCAGCTTGCAACTGCTTCATTTGACAAGTTCAGAGATTAGGATGCTGCTAATGTAATTGTTTAGACATTTTCTGCTGAATAATTATCTAATCAACATGTTGAAGCAGGCCTTACCTCTAGTTGCTTACGACATGACACTTGATGCTAAGTCCATGCTTTAGATAATCTCAGTGTCATGTATTGTTCAACAGAACAATCTATATCTTTTACCACACATTCATCACTCAAATAACCCCTTTGTCGAATTTATTTTTGCAGCCTAGTTACTGTTTGAATTCATACACCGGGCACACTTCTCATGTTATGTCGCTGGATTTCCATCCGAAAAAGAATGATCTATTTTGTTTCTGCGATAGCAACAATGAGATCCGCTACTGGAGTATTAGTCCATTCTCATGTACTCGAGTGTCAAAGGTTTGCCCTTTAGTATTCATTATGTTCTTTTATTTATTTGTAGTGGTAATTTTCCTTTGAATTATCTTCAATTTGTCTCCTCTCTCTATTTGTAGCAAGGAGGCAGTGCACAGGTGAGATTCCAGCCCATAACTGGTCAGTTGCTGGCAGCTGCATCAGATAAGGTGGTGTCAATCTTTGACGTCGAAAATGACAGACAACTGCAGTCTTTCCAGGTTTGTTTTCAACTTCCATTTTGTGGTGGATTACATCAACTGTTACCCAAAACTATTTATGTTTCTGGCACTTTTGTATTTTCTGTATGTTCCAGCGATAATTCCTCGCTTCCCAAAATAATTGTGTTTACAGGGACACACTGGAGTGGTGAACTACCTTGCTGGGATCTCAATGGTGATCTACTGGCATCAGTATGAGGAGTCTGTCAAAGCTTGGTCATTGAATACCGGCGACATCCACGAACTAAGTGCCAATGGAACCAAGTTCCACTCTTGTGTTTTTCATCCTAGCTATTCAGCCCTTTGGTGATTGGAGGAATGAGGGTACTATTGTTCTCATTTGCCAACTCTATTTCTATCATTCCTGTTAGATGTTATTTGGTTAGCAGGATGTATCTCATGTTCCTTCAGTACAACTGTTGAAAATTTATCCAAATGCATAGACATACAAATCTTGTCATCTATGCTTGGGAATCGAAATCCACAAATTTACTGATTCTTGTTTTGTGAATCCATGCGACAGTCTTTGGAGCTGTGGAACATGGTTGAGAATAAAAGCATGACAATTCCAGCACATGAAAATATTATCGCTGCTCTAGCACAGTCACCAGTGACAGGAATGGTTGCTTCTGCAAGCCACGACAGTTCTGTGAAGTTGTGGAAATAAACGAGAAGAGGATTCAATGTCGGGATAAGTGCACATTTTCTTCCGCTTCAGGCGTTAGGGAAAAAGAGTCTTGCGTCTATGTTGTAGTGTATTGTTATCAGAAATATCAATTTTTCTGCTTGTTAGTCACATTAGAGTTTGGTTTGCTTTTAAAGCAAGTTGGAGCATACTGAGTACGGTTCGGTAGTAGCAGAGGAAGCGTAACAACTTCTGCAACTGTTCTTGGTGATTTAACAACTAATAATAGCATCGTATAAATTTCAGCTACTGGCTGTATGGAAATCCGAGTTCCCTAACGAGACCGATTTCGATCTCTTCCTAATCAAAACTAATGAAACCAACACCAAACTATAGAAGCTATTGTACTCTGTAGGTGCCTTTAATATTTATTCATTGACAGTATTCCTCGAATCACTCTCTCGTCTCCCATCACTATTTCATAGTTGGTTTCGCCAGGCTGTCAAGTTCTCAGTGAGCCATGTATCAATTCAGGTTTGTGTTAACTTCCACATTATTCCAAAATTCATTATAGAGACAACACGAATAGTCAACATATAGTCGTGTAACTAATACTAAAATATGACTATATAATAAGTTCTGTAAGTTGTATCAGAGATGTGAAGGAGAACTCACATCTAAATTAAAGAATATTAATGTTAGTAGATACTTTACTCGACTTGAGGGTTTGGCAAGAAAAATATAGGGACTAAAGGTTACTCTTACTCGACTTGAGGGTTTGGCAAGAAAACATGGGGTAGTAGGGGCGCAGAGGTTACTCTCTCGGTCTCATTTGTTTTTAGTTTTCACCAAGACAAGCACGTCAATCCGAACGTATATTCAACAATTAAGATATTATCTCTAAATGTGAACACCGAATGACTAAGACTATTTATTTTTTCAAAATTTAAATGCCGCATACTTTATTTATCTCGTAAATATATTAAATATATAATTCTTAATAAAAGAAATTAATATTAGAGAAAGATATTAATTTAAAAATAAATTTATTATCTGATAATTTTTTTTTATGTTTGCTGTTAATGGAGACATTTATGCGACTGATTGTAGTAATGCTTGATGTGGGTGTAATAGTAATTGTAAGTGTGACGGTTATGAGGACGAGATAATGGCCAGAATTACCGACATAACGATAACGATTGAGAATGGTGATCGCGACGACGTAAGCTTACGAGATTAGTGTACAGTACAATCTGAGATAAGTGTTAGGCTAGAATATAGTTTTGTTTTGCTCTAATAGTTGGAGGCTTATGTGCGGCTATGTATCAAGTTGGTTTCGGTCTCTATCGCTATTTCTATAGTTAGTCTTCGCTAGTTGCCAAGTTCTCTGGAGAGCTATATATCAATTCAAGTATATGTAACTTCCACATTGGCTCTCACTCTATTATAGAAACAATAAAAATAGTCCATATGATATACCATGCTATTCATGTAACTAACACTAAAATATGACTATATAATAAGTTTGTTAAGTTGCATATCTGAGATGTGAAGGAAAACACATCTAATTAAAAGAATATTAGTGTTGGTAGAGGTTACCACTTGACCTGAGGGTTTGGCAAGAAAATTATAGGGTTAGGGTCGGTGGGCGTCGCTTGAGAAAGATATATTATATTTTCGTCGCTCACCTAATCGATACTTGAGTTTTGCTTAAAAAATAATTCATCATTAAAGGTTTTAAATTTGAAAGTTTTAAGAATGAAAAGATCTTTGAAGGCGTTGCCTTCGTAAATACAAGCCACTGCTGGCGACTCCGAATTTAATCATGCCCAACATATAAATACAAATTAAGAAATTTAAAAAAATAACCTGCTTGTCTTAATTTAACACAATACTTCAATTTAATTGTTATTCTAGAATTTAAACTTAAAGTTAATAATTATTTTCAATTATATTCTTAATA
Source organism: Datura stramonium (assembly GCA_018107945.1). NCBI lineage: Eukaryota > Viridiplantae > Streptophyta > Magnoliopsida > Solanales > Solanaceae > Datura > Datura stramonium. The sequence continues at coordinate 289,418 of JACEIK010000204.1, read as the reverse complement.
CTAAAAGGATATGAACAAATATAATATAAAAATAATTAGTAAATTTTGATGCTAGTGACAAACGTATTAACTGAATTATAAATGCATTGGCAAAACAAAAACGTAGGGGCAAGAGAAGTGTTACAGGGCGGCAGTAATCACTCCCGCCCTTCACTTTTAATTACCATATATATTAAAATTAATTATTTTTAAATATTTATTAAAAAAAAAGAAAATAGTAAAAAAAATCAACTTCCGAAATTAAAAATTAATTTAAAAAATTAAAAACTTTTAAAAATTAATAATTTTAATTAAATTACATGTTTTTTTTGTTTTTTTAATTTTATATTTTATTAAATGATATTTTTAATTAAAGATCGTGTAAAATCTTATTTTGATAACTAAACGGAACAAGAGAATAGATTTTAAAACATAATCTTAACTATATGTATGCTCACCACAATTTATTAGCAATGCTCTCTTTTGGTATCTAGAGTACAAGCTAGGTGTGCAAGCAATTACTTTACTTCTAAATAGTGTATAAATTTAAACAATTAAAACTTGATTTATTTAATATTAACTAATTAAGATGTGTTTTCACAATTTATTAAATAAAAATTTATGAAAAAATAAAATCCTTGATTAATATTTATTCACTTACTTTTACACACCATATATTTGCAACCTAACACCTATTATTAGTTAGTGTTTTTTTTTGCATAAATTCTTTAAGCGAAGACAAAATAAAATTAAATAGCGATAAGAAATGATTTAATTTTTTTTGCAAATCGCCCAAAGAAAGAAGGCTTTAAGGCTTTACGGAAGATAACAATATTTTTATAATGGAGAATTTTATCAGCTCAGTTGATTGGTTATCTAAACTTTCACCTTATCGATGAGGATTTGATTTCCCACCTTATAATCTCCATCCCTTCCCACCTAATTTTTAAAAGTATAAAAAAAGAAGAAGCTACCAAACACCTCTATGTTAATTTGTATGTATCTTTGTTTCAAGACTCTAAAATGTAGAACCAGAAAAAGTATCTTCTGCCTAACTAACACCTTCATTAATTGAATTGTCAACTAAATCTTCACCCAATCAAATTGTAGTAATTTCTTTCACACTCTAGCTATATATATATATTGTATATATGAAGCATGTCTTAAAATTCATAAGCTAAACTTTAATTCTCTCTCTCTTTACAAAAAAAAAATAGATCGAACTCCTTCGAGTTATTGTTATAATTTCAAGAAATGGACATGGCTTTATCGATGGATAATATTGTTATATCCAATGAAGATGAAAATTCTTTGATGAAAGCTATTCATCTTCCTTCTGGTTTATTTCTTAACATGGTTTTAAAAGCTGCCATTGAACTTGGCTTATTTGAGATTATAGCAAAATCTAGTACTCAACAACTATCTTCCTATGAAATTGCATCTCAAATTCCCACAAAAAACCCTAATGCCCCACTTGTTCTCGAAAGGATTCTAAGGTTTCTTGCAAGTCAATCTTTTCTCACATGCAACATTACAAAGGATGATGATGGATTAAATATTCACACATCATATAATTTGACTCCATTAAGCCAATGTTTAATCTCAGATAAAGATGAATCATCAATTGCTCCTTTTCTACTACTGATTGCTGATCCAGTTGGTGTTAATTCTTGGTAAGATTTCATGTTTTTTCATACTTGTGATCAGTGGCGGAGCCAATAATTCAAATAAAGGGGATTTAAAAATGAATTATTTTTTTATGTCATGGGGATTAAACAATTTATATATATGCAAAAAAACAAAAAAGATTATTCTTTCCCTATTTCCATAATATAATGTTTAAACGACAAAGGGGTTCAGTTAGATCCTCTTGCATCCCTCTGCCTCCGCCCTTGCTTGTAATTTCATTAAGTTTAAATTATGTACAAAAATTTTACACTATCAAGTCACCCAAAAAACATGCAATTTTTACACTATCGATCAAGCCACCTAAAAGATGATTGGACGTGACCATCTATGAACAGTGAAAGTAATTAGTAACCCAAAAAATAAGGCAGGTTACCGATTATAATGTAGTATTTTTGCTTGTTGTCCCTTGTTGGGAGAATTGTTTAGTTAATGACCCTCTTTTTATTTCTCCTACAATTTATAGACCTTTTAAATCACGATCTAAGGATTCATTTTCACAAAATTAAAATTTTTATGAGAAATATTAGACGGCGGTCGAAAATCTAGCACATCTTTTAAAAATAGGAACAAAATCTAAATGATGACCTAAAAAAGAATATTTATGTAAATTAAACTCCTATAATAAGTTAAAATACACTTAAGAGTGTAGAAATAATTTATGCTCATGTCAATGGAGTACTACCATATAAGTTAAACCCTTGTTTCATTTGTCATTTGTGCTCCAAAGAGAACTTTGTCATTATATATAATGAAATATTATTATAAAGGATAGTTGTTACATGAGATCTGATTGATATTGTGACTTTCTTTTTGTTAATTAGGTTTCATTTGAAAGATGCAATTCTAGAGGGAGAGATACCATTCAAGAAGGTCCATGGGGTGCATGCATTTGAATACCATGGAAAAGATAGTAGATTCAATGTGGTGTTCAACAAAGCCATGCAAAACCTCACTTGCATTGAAATGAAGAGAATTCTTGAGTGTTACAATGGCTTCCAAGGAGTAAAAGAGGTAATAGATGTGGGAGGTGGACTTGGAATATCATTAGCTTTTATAATTTCCAAGTATCCTAATATCAAGGGTATTAATTTTGATCTACCTCATATCATCAAAGATGCCCCTACTTATGAAGGTAACTACCAAAACCCTAATTATATTTTGCACTTTTTTCTCTCTAGTACCAAGCATATTATTTGAATAACAATTATATATATTCTTGTGTCAGTCCCTAATACCAATTATATATATATACACACACACACACTTAATTGATATTGAAAGATCAAAATAAGCTTCCACTCTTGTTTGTTAT
>JACEIK010000204.1:248654-286290 GCA_018107945.1 Datura stramonium | reverse complement strand
CTTCTTTTTGTGAGACAAAAAAATGGACTCACATCTTATATTTTTGGGTCCACTTTTTTGTCTCACTAAAAGAAGTGTTAGTTGTATGAGACACATTTTAAATGTTTTCTATTTTATACAATTAACCTTTTCTATATATAATTTGTTACAAAAACATTTTTCTTATTAAAAATAGAGAGAATATCACTTTTGGTCCTTCAGTTATTAATACATTCTGAATATCTATATGATCCAACATATTTAACTTTCAATATAATCAATAAAAAAAAAAGTGTATTTTTGATCCCTTTCCAACAAGATTTACGTCGGAGACATTTCCAATGGTAACTCTATTGTTATTTCACTTTTTTTTATAAAAAAAGAAAAGAAAAAGAAAGATAGTGTACAAGGACACTTTGTAATTACTTCTAGTAACTCTGACTTGACAATAATTAAAAAAATGTAGGCAGTACTTCATGATTGGGATGATGAATATTGCGTGAAAATATTGAAGAATTGTTGGAGAGGATTGCCAGCAAAAGATGGTAAAGTAGTAGTAATAGAACAAATACAGCCAGAATATCCAGACACTAATCTTCTCTCTAAGCATTCATTTAATATGGACATGTTAATGATGACTATGTTTGGTGGAGGCAAAGAAAGAACAATGCAACAATTTCAAGCCTTGGCTAAACAAGCTGGATTTACTGTTTTCAAAATTGTTGCTCGAGCATATTTTTGTTGGGTCATGGAGTTTTACAAGTGTTAGTTAAACTAAAATAATACTCTCACCATACTGTCTTAATTTACGTGGCGCTTTGTAAATTTCGAGAATAAATTATGTAGAAAGTACTGTAAGTCACGGTAATTGATTATTCAAAAACTTTATATATAAAGCATATGAAGGAATTACAGTCGAAATTCTAAAGATGCCACACAAATTGTAACCTCAGTCTTTTATAGAATAAAAAAAGTTAATTTGGTTGTTCTGTTTGTTGTTTATGTAACATGATTTTTCATGAAGGTCCTAACATTATAAAAGGACTCCTAATATATCTTAGCTTGGATTAGTTTTTTTTTTTCCCTCTGTTCTTTTTCTGTTTTTGGAAAATCTTCTTTTGGTGTTCGATTGGTGTGCGATATATGTCAATTAGAGAGGGTTGATTTCTCCTTTCGTTCTTTCATGCAATGCGACAAGATAAAAGATCTAAAAAGATAAATTTTTTTCATTTAATTCGATAAGAAGTTGAAGAAATCTCATTTTCTCGCAAGGTCCTAATAAAGCAATGCTAATAGCCAAGAAACCAAGTCTGCGAGACGCAGATTGATATATTTAAAAAGAGACTGCTAAAATGGGAACAAAGAAAAAGCAAAGGCATCCTCACAACCAAAGAAATCAAAATATCATAACTGTTCCCAGAATTTAACCAAAGTTTTGCCTGAAAAAGCTCTTCTTCTTTTTTTTAATCTTTTCGCGCTTATAAAATCTCGCTGATTTCGATTCTTGTTACGAGATCATGATCAATGTTCAAGCTGACTGTTTGGTGTAGAAGTGGACGCCTAAAGCCACGCCCAAAAGAATGAGAGGAACCACGAACTGGAGGATCTTGATGATGAACTCTATTGTTTTGTCCTGGTTGTAATGAGGCTGTTTTGGAGGAGTGTACTTGACCTTTGTTGGTATGGTTGCAGAATCGATATCACCAACATAATACTCACTCAACATGGCTCGAGCACTACTGCTGTGCCCGACATCCTCAAAATCATCGGTTGCATCCTTTCCTGCAGAAAGAACAATCACGAGACCATGAACCAGTGTCTTCACTCTTCTACAGGATTACATAGATTTAGCATCGAATTTGTCTAGCACCTCAGAGATGGCACAATCTGGCAGTCAGCAAAGTTCGACTGATATTTACACATACACACACACACTGGTGCATATTTAAGATCAGAAAAAGTTGAATGTGACAAAGTATCAAGGTCTCATAAACCAGTGTCTGCTACAAAATTGCATAGTTTTTTGTATATAACTTTGTATTTAAGTTGTCTAGCATTTCAGAGATGGATCCTCTGGACTTCAATGATGTTCTACTGAACTTTACACACAAACACATATTGGTGCATATTTAAGAATACTAAAAATTGAATACCGAAATTACAGAGCTACTATTATACCTGTTGCAGCCAATAAAACCTCATCACCACCTGGGTGATCGTCCAAGAATTTTGTCACATCATACACCTGATAATCAAATAAAACGCAGTATATGAAAAAGTTAAGACACTTGGAAAGGGGAAAATAGGAAAAGAAAACGGAGGTAGGATTTGATACATTTGCTGCCAACAATTCAACACTTTCGTTACTCTTTTCAGGCCATTCATCAACAACAAAATAAGTACATTGCCAAAAAGCAAGCTCCTGAAATCAATTCCAAAACTAAACCAAAAAGGGAATGGAGGCGTCTATCCAAGTCGGCAACTACTTAATTAGCATACAAGGCTTTTTCAATTAAGAGGAATTATAAGAAAATCTTTTCCTTGGAATTAGTTACCAAGGTTCTAAACAAGTAAAGGAACCATTTTTCTAATCTAAAGCATTAGCCTGAGCTAGCTCCAAGGGGAAAATCCCTACGGTTTTCTAAATTACAAGGAGGTGATGAAATTGTATGCAATCCTTCTTGGCATACACTTCCAAGAGGAATTTTGTCCCTTTTTCCCCAACCCACACTCACTCCCTCTACTAGTTTTCCCAGTCTAAATGATGGGGAAAAAGACCAAACGAGCTAAAATAGTCAAAAACAAAGTTGACATTTTCCATACAAAATATAAGAAAAGGGTCAGGCCTAACGGCCGTTACCCATTTCTTTGGCTCATATAGCACAGGAAATTCCTTCTCTATGTTGATAAATCTCTTTGCTTCATATAGTGCAGGAAATTCCTGCGCTATGTGGGTCAATAAATCTAGGGCTAGTCTGCCCATCTTCATTTCATCTCCTTCATCTTTCACTCTTCTTCCACTCTTTATTGAAAGATTACTCATGTCTCAAGCATTCGAAAACTCAATATTATCTATAGAACCCAATGTTTGTGTGGATAATATTGTAGGTTGAAGACATCAAAGACCCCTAGAAACCCAGATTGTAAATTTTGGGATTGTAAATCGTCGAAAGTAAGTTTTTTTGTCACTTTTTATAGAGCACTTTATTTTCAAATACTGAAATGTTGTTTGTTATTTTTTATAGGCAAATGGTGGATGTGACTATTTTAGTTGGGCTCCGACCCTTCAAAAGTAATGCATTTTAAGAGAATCGGACTGGAGTGCTGCAACGATTTGTGGAGAGTACCAGCAACATGGCTGCTAAACTTAGACTCACTAAATTTTAAAGATACAATTTCTCATCCAGAAATATTGAATCAACAAAACAAGAAGATAACACCATACAAGCCACCCCACCCCACAGCCCCCACATACATCCAAAAAAAAAGTGCCGGGGGAAGTAGGAGAGCAGAAATAAGTGATAAAGATTGAATCTTTTAACAGATCTAATAACGAAAAGCATAAAATGCAGCAACCCACTAAAAATAACATCAAAAGAAGAAAGCTTTATTACAAAGGTGATGAGATGACATTATACCTTGCCACTAATGATGAGCCAACAATCCTTGGCATTGTTGTGCTTGGAGACCTCAGCTAAATTGTAGACCTTACCCATTTACAAACAAAATTCTTTTAGTAAATAGAAAGATTAATCAGATTCTTGATTTTTAGCTCTTCAAGACCCTGTAGAAAGGCTTGAAGAGCGAGGGAAAAGAGAGGGAAAGTGTTGATCTTTGTACTGTGGTGAGAGTGATGGGGTGGGTTGTTGGGTTAAATAAAATAAAGAGGAGGGATCCAATAGGGGTTTGGTGAGGTCTTGATGATGGATGGCTGGGCCATCACATGTCAAACCAAACATGATGGAAAGTTAGGTGGATGGCTACAATATTGGTTAAATTTTTCATTTTTTGCTTCTTTCATCCTCTATCAAATTGAACCATTTTACTTTGGTATTTAAAAATTAAAGTATTAAGTATTTAACTATTCCCCCGTTTCAAATAAGTGGTATTTTTAGTTTGGACATACCCTTTAAGAAAACTATTTATTTTTAGACAGAAAAATATTTTTTTACTCATTTACTCCTAATAAATTTCTTGAAAAAGATGTAGCTCTTTAATATTTTTTTGATTATGTAAAATTCTCTCTATTTTAAAAAGGGTAAAATTGAAAGAAAATCATTAATGTCTTCTTGATTATGTAAAACACCACTTATTTTGAAATGAATGGAGTATAATTAAGTGAAAATATATGTTTGAAAAACACTTGTCTTTACATTCATTAGTTTTGTGGAACACCTACGAAGAAATTGTGGTGAGATGAATATGGTATCTCCCTCTATCACTGTGGTGTGAGTGATAAGCCTCGTTTAGTTGATGACATTAAATAATATATGAATTAAGTTATACGGAAATTTATGTATCAAATTTAAGTAAAGATAGAAATAGAATGTGAAATAAGAGGAATGTATATTAATCATGTGGGGTTTAAATAATTCAAAAACAAACATCCCCATTTAAAGTTAATAATTCATGTATAATAACTACAAAACAATATTAACTTTGCATTATAATTCATTATATAATCGTCAATTAAACACAATTTAGAAATTTTTGATGTGGTTGTTGAGTGAGGTGATATTTGAAGCACATAAGTTTTACCTAAAAATTTAAGTTCACCAACTCGTTAGTAACTTATTTTATGAACTTTCCCCTTTTTATATTGTTATAGATATATTGTTTTCTACATCAATATACTTATAATTGTATATTGACTTCTTGTGAAATGAAATCTTTTTCTACTAATTTTGTCAAAGAGTTAAAGTACAAAGCAAGAAAATAGAAAAATATTCATGAATATTATACAAGGATAATGATGCTATGAGTTTTAGATTTTTTTTTTCTTGTCTAAAAAAATTGACACGATGGTACATAGATGTAATTCACTATTCAAGTAATAATTTAAATTTTTTATAGTTGCTCGCAAGATTGATTGGGAAATTTGTTATCGGATAGTTAAATAGTGATTCGTTAGGAATTGCAAAAAAAATGTTATAAAGTTACAATACAATATGTACGAATATTCGGATAATTCGTCGAGATTTGTGACAAGTCAATTTATCACAATATATATTTAATTTTGATGATTCGACATGAAATAAATATAACAAGGTGAAATAATCCTATTTGTGTAAATCTTCCCCTTTCATACCCCAGGCGATAGTACTATGGGCCGGAAGCACCAAGTTTATACTGAGAAACTCTATTGTGGGCTTTGGGCTTCCGGTCCATTCGAAGTTGTCCAATAGTTCCTCGGCCATCCACTATCCATGGCTATAGCCCATATATATGTCTGCACCACCCACCACCACCTACCAACAACCACCCCCACTCCACCACCGCCATCACCTCTGCCACCGCCCACCACATAAATCCACCACCTCCCCACCATCCAAAAACCTAATTTTCCCAACACCCAAAACAAATAAATAACAGAAACATCCACAATTCGCAAAAATTTAGTATCCATGGCTACCCCTTCTTCTTCACCACCCCTCCNCCAAATCTCCCCAAATCCCACAATCCCATCACCCCAGAAGAAAACCCAACCCATCCCATGGACCCATCAAGAAACTTTCAATTTAATCCAAGCCTATCAGGAGAAATGGTACTCTCTCAAAAAAGGTCAGCTCAAAGCCAGCCAATGGGAAGAAGTCGCCATTACAGTCGCAGCTCGTTGCGGCTTTGATGAGCCGTCGAAATCCGCCACCCAATGCCGTCACAAGATCGAGAAGCTTCGGAAACGCTATCGGGCCGAGAGACTCAAGCCCTACCCGAATTCCTGGCAGTATTTTGACCTAATGGACCGTATGGAACGTGGGCCTTTTCCCATTGCGGCACATCCTGTTGCCATGGTGAAATGTCAGAATTCGAATTCTACTACTGATCAGAGGTATTATGATACTGATAGTGATGAAGTAGGTGTTAGTTATATGGATTTGAGGAAGAATAAGTGTAAAAGTATTAATCATATTGTTCGTGGTGAAATGGATATGATGGGTGTGAATGTTGCTCATAATAGAAATGTGAATAGGATGGTGAAAGATCAAAACTTTGACGTTATGAAGGGGATGAGGAATTCAATGAATGAGAAAAGGAAAGGGTATTTTGAGAATGTAGGTGTTAATGAAGACGATGATGATGTTGAGGAGGAAGTGGATGAAGAGGAAGACGAAGAAGACGGAGAAGGAAGTGTTGGAGGGAGTGAATTAGCTGCAGAGATAAGGGGTTTTGCTGAGAGGTTTATAAGAATGGAAAATAAGAAGATTGAGATGATGAAGGAGACAGAGAGGTATAGGATGGAGATGGAGAAAAGGAGAATGGAAATGATTCTTGAGACACAAAGGAATCTAATTGATACTATTAATAGCGTCGTTGGATCACATAAGAAAGTGAAGGTAGCTCATGAATTTTGAGCTCGTTTTGCAACATTTCTTGGATTGGAAAGAAGTGGTTGATGTCAAAAGAACACTAGATTTCATCAAGTTTACACCTTTTCAAATTTGTTTCCAAGAAAATTGCTTGGATTTTCATGTGTTAAGCACCGGCCATTTTCCTTCTTCTAACATTTATTTCTTAATTATTGTTAGGAATAATTAGCATTTCTGTCACTTCTATTAGTAGAAATGTAAATTTGTTCTGTGCTGGATTTGAGCTAACCAAACAAATTCAGAGTACTCTTGGTTGGTTGTTCAACATCAACAATGCAATAAAATACATCCTTTCTCAGTTGTAAACTTATGGCTGCTTTCTTCCTTCTCATTTACTAATACATGGCGTTTTCAGTTGGCATCTGCTGCAAAATTTTAAACTTGTTTCTGTTGCCCACAGCCAAGCTCAAGCTGTAAGTGAAATCTATTCTGTATATATGATGGTGGGATCTTAAAATTGGGGACAGCAACAGTTTATGCTTTTTAAAAGTATGGTTCTTGGTACCCTACAGTGAGATGATTGCAACCAAATACCATTGGGTTTTAGTACCTCTGTTGTAGTCATTTCTATTTATAAAATCCAGTTTCCCATAACTTTACACGAAGGGATTGATTGATAGTATGGTAGAACTGTTGCAGGCTGTTTCTTCTGTTGGTACCTCGATGAGAATTTGCTTGCTCCTGCTTTCATTGTTGTTCTTACTGCCAAATCTGCAGCCACTCATTTTCATATACTTAATATGGTATTAGGTGATTTTCATTATCTGCTGTTTGGCATGGTGCTTTCTTGGGAAGCATATCCTACACTGTTTTAGTACCTCTTGTTTAACATCTTTGGGTGATGCTTTAGATTATATTCGACGTTTCAAGACTACGCGAAAAAGAATAAATGAGCAAATGTGCGATCTTGTCAAGTTATGCAGGATGAAGCATACACCCAGCGGCAAATTTATATATAAATTATGGGGCACGTGAACCTGTGGTCTTTTCGTAAAATTAGATATTTTATGTATATATTTTTTAAAATTTGTATAATAATATATGTTGGCACTCATGATACAAGAATACTAAATGGTGCACTTGGTTAAAGGTTGAGTTATTAATCTTGACCACTTGGATTCAAATTCCATTTTTTTACAATTTTTTTCTTTTTTTTTTTAGTGGTGCACCCATGATTTAGAAATTCTAGATTCCTCTCGGCCTTCACCAGATTTCAATGAGTTGGAATACAAATGTGTCTTTGACCTGATTAGTCAGAGTATTGCAGTTATCTAATGATAAAACATACACAGTAATCTTTAAACCTGACACACACTATCCAGATTTGGCAAAAAACATGACGTCTTTTTTGAGTTTCTATCTATTTGTTTTAGCAGTTAATGTTTTCTCCACCCAAATGGATTCAGAGGGTAAGGAGCTGCCTCATAAATTTACAAAATCATATGGTACTAAAATGGATAGTTGTCCAAAAGATCCTTCGAGGATAAAGAGGAGGAAAACAGAATGCCAGAGAGAGAGAATTGAAAGAAAAAAGGCTTGTTGATGCAGTATATAAACCAGCAAATTCTTTTATTACAGGATTTAGGAACACGAACAATACAAGAGAACTTGCCTAACATCAACTTTCTTGCCTCTGATATCTTGATATTAGCATGCATGACTTCTTTTTTCTATTTATTTACTTATTGCTGTGGTTGTCATATTTGTGTCACTGACAACCCATTCCAAGTAGACCATCTTCGTTACAATTAAAGAAGAACAACCCATTCCGATTTCGAGTTTGTTCTTCAAAAGGAGCTGTCTATTTGCGTGATGAGATCGAAATGCAAAAAGGAACAATTTACAAGAATTGCACAAGCTTGCAAGAGGGGTGAGCAGTCATGAATGATGACTATTGACAAATGTGGAGTATACACATGCCTCTAATATTTACAAGAGATTTTCCACAGCCTTTGGCCATAAAAATGATAGCTATCCCATTGAATACAAAAAGGGCTATAATACATGGGATGCCTACCGGGACAAAATCAAATAGGCCCCCCCTCTTTGTGAGCACGCAGAAAAGGGGCATTAAGAAAAACGTGAGGTAATTGAAGGGGGCAAAGGGGGAAAAAGAGAAGAAAGAGACCCTGTACACCTACCTCTACATCTGTCCCTACCTTCCTGAGGCTCTAGGGCAAGAATACTATACAAAACACAAAATTTAAGCTGATGATCCTCTACGTTTCCAGAACCTTGAAGTTCACCGTCTCGTCCCAATGTGATGCCCTTAGGTGTAATGAGCTTTGTCTGAATAACAAAATAAGCAAGAATCAACAACTTATACCATATATTATGCCATGTTGAAGGTATGATCAATCAAGAGCCTAAATTATCTCTACCAAGAACTAAGGATAGTATTATATCAAAAGCCCTGTATTAGTATGTCAGTAATTTTGACTTGTCTTACTGGGATCTGATCATACACAAAATAGCAGGTGTATTATAGCAGTTGACATTAATTATGGTGGTGTGAGTAGAAAGTTGTGATCCCATGGAAGAATTCAAGCATTTTTTAACCTTGAGATACCAAGGCCAGCTAATTGAGATTTTTCTTTTACCTGTAAGCTGTTGTTTCAAAGGCATGCTGAAGGAAATGACAAGCTGCGAAGGAGTAATCCTTGATGTTTTGAGTGTGCCTCAATCCAGTCTAGATTCGCTGGGTCTAGCTAACAAACTTCTATTTCCTGCTTGCAGAACCTGAGCCTGATTTGGATGTTGCAACGGTGGCCGCTGCTGTTGCTGGTGCGACTGGGGCTGGCTCACTGACGAGGGAGGATTCAACTCCGAAGACTTTTGCTTCCATTGAACACTAGCATCACGCCCAATAGGAGACAACTTGCCAGAGGATTGCATTTGGCTAACCCCTTGCTTGACTTCTGGCACTGTCTCGCTGCCAGCAGAATTTGTTGGTGGGATTTCATTTGAATCTAATGATGGAACTGCAGCCTTCGTTTGAGTAGCACCGGGGGCAGAAACCTCTGTGGCATTAGTTAAATTGTTGGATTCCCGCAGGGGTGTTTTACCTATCTGTGAAGTGTTGCAAATACTGCGCTGTTCACTTTGAGGTTCACCAGCTTGCAACTTGTTTGGTGGTTCAGAATTCAGTGAACGTTTCCGTTGCAGCACCCCTTGAAGAGCTGCTTGACTTTGAGTCATCAACTTTGGCCGCAATGGAACCTGCTGCTGTGGATGCATCAACACTTGGTGGTTGGAAGAACCTATAACTGAGGTTGGAACAGATTGGTGGGGCAAATTAGGACCCAATACACTCGATGAGGCAAGACCCTGATTGGTACTGTCAGAATTAGCGGGAATTTGCTGCTTTTTGGATAGAGGCACTTGGCCAGGATAAATCTTAGAGTATGGATGCTGCGGCTGATTCACCTTTTGCTTTGCAGGCTGGGCCAGGCTGCATCCTGGCCCTGTGTACGCTCCCTGACCTTGCACCAACTGAGTGGCTTGCTCACCTTTCTCTGCAGATTGATTCACTTGATCTGTAGGAAGGCCATCTGATAAAGACGGATCAATCTGCATGTTCTGGTGTATCATCGATTTCCCTCTCCCCACTCCCTTCAAAACTTTAGCTTGTTTTTGAGATTCTGACTGCTGGCGCTGTGGAGGATGGTGCCTGCTAGCATTTTGAAGCTGCTGCTGCCCTATCTGATGTGGCCTTTGCTTGCTCATTTGAGTAATTAAACTACTACCCCCAGTTTGTGCAGTTCGTCCAAGCCCATGAGCTGGAAATGGATGTTTTAGTTGATGCTGCGGCATTGGAGACACTGAGGAAGGGGATGCCGAAGGAGAAAGTGACACTGGCGGAGAAGAAGTCTGTGCAGTGATCTGAGGACTATTCTGCAATGAGGATGATATTGGAGGACGGGGCTGCGTATGTGAGAGTTGTTGCTGTTGTAAAAGCCGCTGCTGCAGGTGCCTCTCTCTAGCTAAGCGAATTGCATAAGCTTGATGCTGTGGGTTGGTGGCATGACTGGCCCCTTGAAGATGAGGATGACGAGGGCTATGCACAAGTGGCTGCTGTGAAGATATAAAATGTGGTTGCTGATGATGAAGTGGGTGCGAAGAAACAGGTGAGGAGGCAGACTGGTTAGGGAGAGAGGAACTTGACCCACCAAAAGGAGGGACTCCTTGGCTGCTTCCTTGAGAGACCTTTATCTGAAGCTCGGGAACAATCATTTGCCTCTGAACTTCCTGATTCTGTGAGGGCTGCAAAAGCAGGATATATACACTGTCATTGAACTCAAAATACCGAGGAGGTGAGAGTTGAAGTATACAAGCAAGGAATGCATCAGACTGCAGTTCCTAAATCAGATAAATGAACTACACCATAAAAAGAGCCAAAATACAGAAAACTCATGTGAAGCAACAATATGAAAATTATTGAAGAGCAAAGTATGTCAGAAGACACTAAAACTACAACTCTTCAGTATATAAAGGTAGATCTACTCCTCAATTGAAGTCATGAACTCTTAAATTCTCAATGGAACTCATCCAAAGCTCACTGTTTTCACCTTCTCCATGTACTGATGTGGCAACACTAGTGGTTTTTCCAACAGCACATCCTAGTCCTTGCTCTCCCCAAGGACCCAAGAACACTTTTTGACACTTCAAAAAACAGGTTGAAAACCGAGGACAAATCCAACAGATGGCCTCGTTTATTTGCCTAAAACCGACGGACTCGACTACTTGGAAAATGGTGGGTCGGTGTAAGAAAACTGACGGACTCCCTCGGCATGGTTTCCTTAAATTAAAAACCGATACAAAAATTTGAAAAAAAACGATGGGACTCCGTTTGTTTTTCAGAAGTATTTTATAAAAATGTAGCGGCTTGGAATCAAATCCAAGTATTTGCAATGACATTGAACATTTCTACAATTAGACCACACATGCTCTTTGATGAAATACTTCCGTTGTTTTTATTTACACTCTTCAAATGCAGTTTTGCAATTCAAAAACCAAAGGAGAGCCGGTTCTCTTAAGAAAATGAACTTTTTTATATTTTCTGCGCATTTTTGCGCGAAAAATAACCAACAGACGTCCGTCGGTTTTCTTGAAGTCATTTGTTTTCTTTTAAAAAAATCACTGAACAACCGCAGAGTCCGTTGGTTTTTTTCTGTCAGTTGTTGACGGTTTTTTAGTAGTGTTATAAGCATTATTTTGTCATTAGTAAATGAACCTAATCAACCACCAATTCATATTGGAGGACATTCTTTTTGCGTTGAAATTTTCATGCTGGTCTAGTTGAACTTCTTAGATTCACATGTTCTTCAACATGAGATGAATTTGACCCAGCTATCCTGATTCAAGAGTGCATTGACCAGCTGAAACCATGTGTCACATGGTAACACTGGTATACTTGCTAGTTAAGTATGCAGCCCAAAGAGCACACTGAATGCACAGAAGTGTTGCCTTATAACATTATACTAAATATCAACCAAATGTAACAAATCCGGTCAAAGACACTCATTCAGAACTTTTCAGGGTAGATGCCTAAAGTCAGGGTTCACTTGTTAAGAAAATGAAGTGAAACTAAAAATTAGCTAGGGAAATTTCTTGCAGAAAGGAGAACGTGTCTTCACCTACCATTTCATAATGAAGTTCTACAAGCTCGAAGTTGTCATATATGAATGAGTTAATAACTGCACTAACTAGAAGCGGAAGGTCAAGAAAGCACAACTAACTATTGCTTTACCAAAGGTCCAATAACACAGATGTTAACAAGAAGAAAAGAGCAATTTGTATTCAGAAGCGACTTACCCGTATCATGTGCAAAACATCACGAGGTCTTGGCATTGAATTCCCCTGATTCGAGCTCACTCCAGATTGCATATTCACAGTGGTTGGCATTGCTACCATACCAGAAGAAAGCATGCTCCCAGAATTCAGCATAGATGATGATGCAATTCCCTGAAACCCAGGCCTTGCCATTGGCATACCTCTATTAAACCCAGACAATGTTCCCACACTGTTGCCACTGGGATGTGTACGAGCACCGCCACTGTCATTGCCTGCAAGGGCTCCAGGAGCAGATTTATTGGACTGCATATTTCCCCCTGATAGCATTTGATTATATTGCTGGGATCTCTGCTGCTCATCAACTGGAAAAGATACAGATCTCGGAACAGCATATCTACCATCCCAGAAAGCATGACAATCAGCACTTGATGAGGAAATCCCAGGAGCCAATACATGGTTTTAAGCTTAAACATTCATTACCTGACAGATGCATTTAGTGGACTTGATGATGACGGAAAATTGCTTCCAAGAATCATATTGGAGGGTGTTTGCAATCCAGAATTTGCACCAGATGCAGGAAGCACTGATCCTCCACCCTGACTTGAGATAGATAATCCACTTGAGTGTGGGCCTTCGAATCCAACAGGAAGAAAGTCTGGACTAGATGAAGGTGCATCACACAGATCCAGAGGTCTTCAATGGACCAGAAGGAAGAAAAAAGAAAGTTAAAATCGAAGCTTCGGTTTGGCCTATTGGGAAAAGGTCAACCTCAGACATGTACTCAAGATAAACTTACGTAAGAATAGGTCCTCCATTCAGATTACTCGGACAATGTTGGGAAAGCGCATGCATCTGAGAATCGTGTGGTTGCTGAAGTTGTTTTAGATCATAGTTTTCACCCTTCACCAAAAAGAAACTAAACATTATAACCACTTGGAACTCACAAGTATACAAAGCAAACATAAAGAGAACAAGAGGTTTACTGACCGTCCGTACACTAAAGATATTTGAAAAAAATGAATCCAATATTCTCTTCCCCTAAAACGGCAAATATTTATTCTTGTGAAACTATACCCAATTTGCAGAAACAAAATATGATATGTGGAACTGGTAGAGAGTAATCCACAATCATAATACGCTGATTTCTTCACAACAATTTTGATATTTCCTTAATAAATTTTTAAAACTAAACATGACATGTCTACCAAGGTTCGAAACCCAGCGAAAGCGGCACTAGTTGAAGTCTTCACATCTACTTAAGCCTCAGCAGACATACTTAGCCGGTACCTATGCATGTGAATAGTAGCAAGGAGCCGATGAATTAGTCTAGGTACACACAAGTTGGCTCAGATGCCACCATAATTGAAGAACATTCATGTCTTTGTCAGAATGTAAAATTTTCTGGCACTTGAACAGATTGATTAACCAAAATACCCACCAGCCTGGGTGTACGAACAAAGGAAAGAAAACTAGATATTTAACATTACTAAAACTTAGATCTGTGTACCCGTTCCTCATGATAAAGCAGAATTATTCATCTCTTAACCTGATCTGGTAAAATGTCTAATCAATTGGAGTGACTCTGCACTATGATTACTATTACCAAATTATTTAATCAAATGGCACATGCTTCAAATTAGCATGTACAACCTTCATCTCAAATTAAATATCAGCAGTTCCTTAAGGTTCATATAATAAACTTAGGCAGGTCATACCAATATTATATGAAGAGCAGATAAAATGATTGATATCTCTTTCCACTTATCAGTTCTCTTTTAATTCAAATATTCATTTGCCAAAACAAATGTTTCTGCTTGAATCGAATCAGATAGTCCTTCAGTAAGCAACCAAACCCGGAAAATCCAATTTCATTCAACTCAACAACTAGTAAACATACATCAAACCTAGATGAGGAGTAACTTCCACAGAATATTGAAAATACCCATGCACTGATCCATAGACAAATATCATGATGATGAAATAACTATAATAGTTTCTCCATTTATGATTTATTTTTAGTATATAACCATATCTGGCCTATTTTGTAGGATAGAGTTCACTTGGTCATAAAGATGATTTTCTTTTAAAAATCATTAAATGTAAGACTTGCGCAGTTCTATATAAAATGTCAAACTGAAAAGCATCAGATCACGATTTAATTTCAACCATTCGTAATCAAAGGTTTTAAAAACTCCTGACGGCATCTAGAATAACAGTAAAGACCTTATGAGAAGATTTGTAGTTGTAGTTCCTTTTCTGAAGATTTGCGAGTACTTTGTGAGTGGAAGAAGAATTTTGTTTCGCAAAAATCCCCAAAAATAACTTCTTGAATTTCAAAAAACTGTTTGCAGAAAAGTTCTTACAAAAACTAAAACAAAGACCACCTTTTAACTCCAGTATTTTGTAATTAAAAGTTCTAAAAATTGTGACACATCTAGACCTTGGGGAATTACACTAGGTGGTGGTTGTTGTTGTTGTTTTAAGATATTTGGTGCTTCCTTTTCTGTAGCACAACGAAGATTTCATCAAAGTCTGCACCCAAGGCAGGAGTTCACATGCTATATGAAAGACACTATGCCTTTTCCTTCATTGATGAGGCGACTCTTAGTAAAACAATTGAAAGCGTATAAAATAACAAGGACGAATATCCCTAGTACCTTCACAATGGATATACAATTGTAGGCCAATTTGCATGTTATGAATCTTAGGTCAGTTCGCATGTTGTAAAATCTTATGCAAGTTCTCCAGACCAAAGTCAATTGTGCTAACACCTCATTTTTTAGATTCCTAAAATGATAAACAATTCAACCTTCATAACAAAATTAAAAGTAGGAGCTCAACTTACTAGACTTCTGAAAGACCAGAAGAACACATTGTGCATATTTGGGACATTAAAGACCTACACTATGGCAGAGAATTGACTTATAACGAATCACCTTCTGTAACCCCATGATGCCAAGCAATGATTGCTAAAAAGGCTAAACTGGCAGACTAGAAGTGTTAACTTACCCAACACGACAACCAAGCAAGACAGTTTATGGATAAATGTCAGTGAAGAGCATACCTGATTCTTCCTTAAAAGATATTTCTTCCCAATTAAGATGATCTTCTCAAAATGAGATTTGAGTGTATCCTCTTCCATTGGTCCCTGCAAACGCTGAAACAGCTGTCTGGCAGTTCCCTGCAGGTGTTTATCAAATTATACTGATTTACTTGATTAAAAAACTTGAGCTCAAAGAAACAATGGAAGCAAACAAAAGTTGAACCTTCGGAATTCCCGGTAATGTTGAAGGATATGGTTGAGAAGATCCTGAATCTTCAGCACTATCAGCGCCATCACCAGTAGTTCTGTCCATAAGTACTTTATGGCGTTCCTTGCATTCATTAGGTTTGCGATATATACACTGCATATGTTGAACATGACTGGTTAAAAGCAGTGAAAAGGGTAATAAACAAGCTACGACAACAAGAAAGATTAACACAATAAAGAGCATCAAACTCGGATAAAAGTGAATTCTGTGAGGTCAAGCTAAAAGATAGTATGAAAACGCACAACTACCCCTCACCTTGAATTGCAAGGTACTGTTGATGGCATCGCTAACAAGCTCCCAATTTGGACCCATGTCATGCACAAGGACAACAAGTGCCTAATTTGAAGTCAATTCCGTTTAAATGCATGCTAGCCAAAAGAATGGCAGAGAAGAAGCAGAAGAAGGTCCATATTGTATGGCATAAGAAACCAACCTGGTCCTCAAATAGCGACCATGGACTTCCTGAACCTGGCTGTCCAGCAGGCATCTGTATGAGATTAATAGAAGATCAAATTCTGTTTTTTAGATATGATAAAATTCATTTTTTTAATCAGTTAAATCATCAAACTAGCATTCATACAAACAAAACGGCAAAGTAAACGAAGGAAAGGGATTTTAGCTGAGATAAACTTAAGTACCTTCAAAGTTTTGGCTTTCCTATTCCTGTCCCTTCCACTAAGCATCCTAATGAGTTTATTTGGGTTGGACATGTTACTCATCTGGGAAGCAACTGGAGATGGAATAGATCCACCAATAGGAGCATTATTCTCAAAAGAATTTTCAAGTGATTGCCTCAGCATCTTTGGCTTCTTGGCATTATGTTGACCGAATAAACCTTCAAAATAAAGACATTCCTTAATATGACAAGAAACACACTCCATCTCAATCTCTAAAGCCAATGCAAGTTAGAATAAGCTATACCGCTGCTACCGTATGATTCAAGTTGATGGCTCTCGAATCTCTTTCTGGAATGATCCTTCTGAAACCAAATAATTCATTATAAATTCAATAAGTATAACATTAAACGCTATATTGCTCAGATCCTCCCAAAGAAGCCGCTGTACCCGTGTCGATCCTTTTAAAATGCATTATTTTTGGAGGATCCAACATGGGTGCGGCAGCATGGTGGCATTTATGGAGGATCCGAACAACATGGATTAAATGTTACAGCAAATACATATAGACCATCGAGTAAATACACAAAAATGAATCTGGTTACTTATGAATAACTTCTGACTGATCTGAATGACTAGAAATCATATGGCCCTCCAACAAGGCTTCCATGGTAAAAGAGAGGGAAAAAAACCAATATCCAGAGATATCAATACAAAATATATGGTTCCCAGCCAATTGCAAAGGCCTGGCCTTCATGCTAACGGCTAACCTTGCTTTGTCTGGAGAATCCAGGTATGATAATGCAAGCCAATAGCTCATTCAAACTCCTTAAGAGTAAGTGGAAAAAAACTAATCAAGAAAAGATAAGATGAGGCACGAACATCATGAAACTACAATGCCCCTCCCAAAACCCTAAAAGAGGAACAAGAAGACGCATAGTGATACATCTACACAACAGATTCGGGAAAAAAGATAGCTGGTTCAAAGTTGCGCAGAAACTTAGGAAAAAGAGAACCAAGATTGAAAAAGTGATGACAAAAAGGCTAAGCAATACTTCACCGTATTAACAGGAAAAAACTGCATAAAAGGAAGAAAAGGATCAGAGCACTATGTTAAAAGGAAAAGACTCAATTATAATGTTGTTGCAATATTAGTGGATCATTTCCTAATGGAGGTCTAACTAGCAAGTTCAATATCATCACATTCCAGCACATCACTGAGCGACAATGTGGAAAAAGGAAAGAAAATCACCTGGTTGGTTTGATTATTTGGGTCAACCTGCCATCTCTGCCCATATGCAGAACCCTGCACCAAAGAGAATGCAAACAAAAGCTCAGTCTTAGAAAGTGTGCATGATATCATTCAAATTCCTTAAATTATCTTCAGAGGCATAGCAATTTGTCAAGTACCAAAAGCTTTGCTTTTTTCTTCTTTTTAGGTTTTGATACTTCAGAAGAGTCGAATAGTAACTGCTTTTCATAGTCACCCACAGATTCAACTTCCAAGCTATTCATAAGTGATCCACCATGCAGTGTACTCTGATCATCCTGAAAAGAACCAGTATCACCACTTGAAGCATCTGTTTTGATTGGTAACTGAACACATCCAGCTGTTGTTGCACCGAAGGGACTAACAACTCTCTGCCTCGAAGCAGTACGCACACGCTTGGTTGGAATAGACACATTAAGAGTGCTAGCCGGCCGTTTCCCCAGCAGCACAGATTGATGACTGCCAACTCTATTTTCCATGCACTGTGTAAATTGTGTATCAGCACCAACATCATATGGTCTGCCACTGTAACCTTTCAGGTGGATCTTCCGTGTCTTCTGGGGAAATCTTGACGATTTGTTACCTTCTAAGGGAACTGAACGATCATATGCACTTGTTTCTCCTTCATCCACTTCATATGCAAAATCTTGAGGTCCAAAGTATGCATACACAAACAGATTGGTCAAGAGATGTGATCAACTAGAAAACCAGGAGACAACCACCAAAAATACAAAAACTAAAAATAAAGAAAGACACCTGTAACTGCATCACATGCAGAGGTCTCCACCTCCTCTTGCATACCATTACGTGTCTTCTGGAATTTCAAAAAATACACCAGCATCAACAAGTGCGATAAACATATAAGCATACAGCTACAGAAACCAAAATCCTTCTAAGTGTACAAGGTTGGATCGTAAACACCAGCATCAACAACAACAACCAGTATAGTCCCACCGAGGGGGGAAACACCAGCATCAACAAGTAAAAAAAATATAAGCATGTAACTAAAGCCAGCATATCCTTCCAGGTTACAAGGTTTAATTGTATACAGTAAACTTGCAACTCTTCCAATTTTATCTCTAACAGCTCACAGTTGCTGGCATGGCGGTGCTTGTATTGATGGGTATTGTCAGGTTTAATTGTATACAGTAAACTTGCAACTCTTCCAATTTTATCTCTAAAAGCTCACAGTTGCTGGCATGGCGGTGCTTGTATTGATGGGTATATTCACACTAACTCATTCATGTAAGATGTGGCAACCTCAGAGTAGCAGTCTCAAGAACAGATATTATCACCAGAATAACAAATGCATATTCAATGCATGCAGTGGAAGAAGCTTACCAAGTTTGTCCTTAGAACTAAACACATGCTGGCCATGTCCGAAAGTACATGTAGTTTTTAAGTAAATGAAATGTCTAAGATGCTGAACATTTTGCAATTCATCAGAAAGTCAAGGTGAAGCAAGAAAGGCAGCTTGGAACTACCTGTCTCACAATTGATAGACTAAGTGCAGAAAAATCAACCATCAAAGCTGGCTGGATTAAGCTGATCTTATCTTTTTTGTTTTCCCTTTGATAATACTGACCTTATGATCAAACTGGAATTATGAGGCCTCAAGAAATTTCAAAAGATCTAAACCAAGCTCTTGACCACAAACCTAAAAGACAATAAAAGTAAACTAGGAGTATTTTTCTTATTTGATACATCGTAAACAAGGAATAGTTATCTTTGAAAAATACAGCCAGAGCAAGAGATCACATTTCCTCCTGTGGATGCTATTAGCCTATTGCCAGTTCAAGGTACTTCACAGTGCATATTTTTCACACACCGTGCCGTGGTATTATGCCAACTCTAAATTATCAAAAACTAACTTTAGCCAAAGCTATTATATTAACTTCCTGCAAATGAGAAGTATACACAGTAAATGCAAGACCACAAAACACAGCCAACTCAAGAATACAGATCTAACTTGGGGTACTCCAAAGACCAATTTTTCTCCAATACATAAACTACCTTATTTAGCAAACCCCATTTCGTTTGTCAACAGGTTCCATTTTAAGAAGTGTGGCACATCAAATGATCAAACAAAGCAAGTACATTACATTTTCACGCTCTGTCCACTCATTACTTTAGGTATTAGCATATGGAAAAACTCATCCATAAATATGGTTAATCACACAACACTAGCATGTAGGATGACTCCATCCAATACCAATTAGGGCTTACAACAAAAATGTGGGTGACTTCAGCTGATTTCCCTGCCTGAATGCCTTCGATAAAATAAAGTTGGATAACTGATTATGTTCCACTCATATTTATATATACACAAAGGTCAACCAAATGTTATGGTTGGAAAGCATAAGTTGTTAGTCAACTACTCAGAAAATGTAAAAGTATAGCTGGCAAAATTATGATGGTCTATATGCTTACCTCACAAAGTTGAACATGAGATTCTATAGATTTTCTGTAAGCATCCATTGCTCCAAGCAGAACAGGATAGAAGAGGTTCTCCTGCATGAAAGATTGTGAAGATCAATTTTTTGGTATCTCTGGAATGAAAGGAACCCTAGGTGTTTTGATGGGATCTCAACTCCAGTTCATAAACTAAAAGCCAAATGCTTAATGAATTTATTTAGTTGGCTAAAGCAGGCTCCTGTATCTAGTTGTGAACAGGCTTTGGATGGAGTTTGCTCTTTAGTTATAGAGTAACTCCTTTTATTCCTTGTAATTTTTTTCAGCATCTTCTTGATGCCTTTTAATGAAATTCTCTTACTTCAGAAATAACAAAAAAAGATTGTGAAAATCAATTAGAAGGACAAGCTAATAAAACAAGGAGCAATAAATACAACCCCAAGAAGGAATTGATTGAAGCCTTACAAAAATGTTCATAATATTTTCATGTCACGACAAAACAAGATTTAAAGAGATCCGAAGAGCACAATAAAAGAGGGCAGGTTCAAGATTAATATGTAAACACGTTTAAACCTCTGCCAAATGGTCCTCCGATGATGTGTCCATAATTCCCCAGTCAGATATCCTCTCTGGAGTCAATGGAGCCTCAGCTTGAATTTTTGGAACATCTGCGTCATTGTACTTCAGAAACCTCATAGCATATTCCCTAATAGCAATAGTGTAATCCTTTTTAGGTCTTGCAAGCTCCACTTTTTGGCTTTTTCCCTGCCACAAAATATGAAATAAGCATAACCTCTCTTCAACTGGAAGAAAAAACCACAAAGGAACTTCTAGAAGTTTAACATTTACTCTAATTTTGGTTTAGACAAGATGAACAGCTGAGAGTGTGGAGGAACAAACCAAAAGCCTATCCCAACTAATACAAATTTCATTGGCCATTAAATCAGATCATATCTTCTCTTCTAGCCAAACAACTTTTAATATACAAACCCAAAGTTAGTTCTCCCTATAAAATGAATGAACTTTACTTGAGATTTACATGGTAAGTAAACCACAAAATTTAGAATCCTTGGTGAAATCCTACTTATAGCATACTTAAACCAGATCTCATCATTTAAAAAGGCAAGGAAACATTCCTGTGGATCCTATCATCACAATTTAATTTTATGGACGTACATGAAAAGCATACATAATTGGACGTCAAGAGATTCCACGAATACAATTTAACCTAAATGTGCTTACAGCAGAGAGATTTAAAAAGAGTAAATCTGCATTCCGAAATGAAGAGAGCTGTAATTCTCCATATAAACAAATAGGAGGATTAACCCAACGGACATAAACAATTAACCACGAGATAACAAAGACCACCCATGTGTTTTCACCTCCATAGTGAATGGTCTTCCTTAGAAAACACAGAGACCCCGATGGAAAGAAAACAGAATATATTAGGATTTTGTTGAATTACTCTGTAATACCTTGATAGAATGCCAAAAATCCATGACAGATTTGGCCACGTTGTGAGCTACCATTTTTTGCTCCCAACTACGATTTCGTTCTTGGAATCTCAACCGTGAGTTAAAAGCAACTTGGTGGCATATTTGACCAGCAGCAGTAATCTTCCAGAGACGCTCCTACATGAAAAGATATTCTAAATTAGGTAAGTGCTAAAATCTAGAAAGACATATTGAAAATACTATTTCGGAATCAAAAGAAACTAAATCATGTCTCAATGATTCAAGACTTTGCAGTTAAATAGAAGCTAGAAAAGCAGAAAGGGGAAAGAGACATTAAAAGGCAAGGATCTTCTAAGCTCACACCTGAGCAAAATCATTTGCCATCCAAACCATTTCTTCAAGTACATAATCCCAGTGAGATTTTCGACCATTCTCTAGTGGACAGGTTACAGCAGACAATTCTGCAATTCTTTTACGCTTTGCCTGTTTGTTACATTACATTAGATCTACAAGGTCAGATAACAAAGCCATAGCAACATTTCTGTAAAGTAAATGTGGATGTGAATTATTTCAAAGGCCAAAAGAACAACCTCTATAATCTGTGCCTCTTTCAAGATTGAGTCTTCATCACCCTGGATCCTAGGTGCTTGTCCCTCGGGAGCTAGGTTCGAAACTCTAGTCTGTGACACACACTCAGAGTGATCTAGTATACAGGTATCAATCATACCCCGAATTCCAACATTGCAAACATTTTGGGGGTTGGAATCTTCACTTTTAAGCACAATACATTCAGATAGGCCTGCTTCTTCCATTCTTTCCGTGATAAGTTTATCTTTTATCTCAGATTGTAACTTAGATACAGCACTAACAAGCTCTTCTGGTGACTTGTGTACACAACCATTACTTTGGTGATTGCCGTGACCAGAATTAAGATTCTCATTATTCAAACCACTATTCATGTCAGCTTTAATCTCATTGTTTACTTTAACATCACTTCCAATGACTGGCATCCCATCTGGCACTACCAGTTGTCCGTTTAAGTTGCCGTTGGAATCCAAAATAGTCAGGTTGGTACACATTTCACTATCATTGTGTCCATCTAGACTTAGACTAGTTTGGGTGCAAGAAGACTCTGAATCTAAACCCTTTGCGCCCAATGCCGCACCACTATTTTCAGCTTCATTTGCGAAGCTTTTCTTATAGTCTTTTCGACTATCAAACCCATTCATTAGGCTGAAACTATTTTCAACCTCTCTTTCAGCGGAATCTGGCTGACTATCAAGACCAGCAGAACCTATCCTTTCCTTTACCAGTGACAATTGAGGCTTTTCAGGAGCTTCCTGAATAGGCATTTTCTTGAGACATGTGAGTGAGTTCTGATCATGCTGATCATCGAGCAAACCTCTAGAAGCACTGGCATCAGGAACAGTATCCAGCATATCATCTTTCTTAAAGTCAGTTGTTGACTCTGCAGCTTTAACACCATCTACTTCTAAGTCCAGCTGATTATCAGAAGGCATAGTCTTGAGAGCCATACCACCATTTGGACTAGGAGTCTGTGCAATGTTCAAAGACGAGTTCTGATCCTTATCTAAATCAGAAACAAGTCTTTTTACATCTTTGGGAAAATGTTGTGAAGGCAACAATGGGCCATGACCACCACGAGCTATATCAGATGAACTTGATCTAGCACTATCACGATTTGGACGGGACCTGTATCTTCGCTTGTATGCTTTTTTAGGGATGCCAAAAGCAGTGGACTTACCTAATTCTTTTGCATTTTGACTTTCCTCGAACTTAGAGGACTGCCCTGATGGAGTAACATTGCTCCTAATGGGATGTCTATAGCCCTTATCACTACCGACAAACTTATTTTCCCCATCAAACAGCATGAGATTGTCAGCACTGTTGGGTTCACAAAGTTGAGGAGCCCCAGGTCGACCACTACTTTCAACTGAGTCTCCATGAGCTGAGGTGGTAATAGCAAAACTACCTTTTATTTCACTGCAATGCGAAAGAAAATAATTAGACGACTGTAACAAACACAGATAAGAAAATATACAGCGCCTGAGAGATTACCTGGTCACAAACTGATCTGGATGTTTATCTGTCAGTGAGGTGGACTGAACACTAACTGAAGCAGCATCCTCAATTGTGAATTCCAGGGGATTGCCACCCTGCAATTTGAAGTATCAAATCATGTCAAAGCCACAAGTAAAGAATATCCAAACATATAACGAGAATTAAACTGCCTTCATACTTCCTGCAGAAATTCTAACTCTCTTCTCCTTTCAAGTAGGCCATCACACTCCTGCCTGTTAACAAGAAGAAATCTCACCATAAGTATGAATGGAGTACTTTATAATCCTAAAACTACACCTAGAAGGTTGAAGAAGCAGAGTATGCTAGGATTACTTTAGCTTTGCTTGAGCCTTCTCTATTTCTGTTGTGCGCGGAGAAGTTTTGGTATCAATACCCACTCCGCCTTCAACAAATCCTCCCATGGAATCAACCCCAGCATTGACTACAAGATCAGATTCAACACTACATCCATGCATTCCCTCCTTAAAGCTGCAGGGTATTGCCCTCCAATAACATAATCCTCAATCAAACACCTACAAGCAAGAGAATACTTAAGATACCATCCATGAATTACAATAACACCAACGGAAGTAACACTCATATCAGTGCATACCAAAATTGTATGCCTTCTTTGGGTATCATAAGGGAAAAGACTTGATTTAAAAAATGTTTGCAGTTAAGAGTGTGTATTACAAAAATACATAAGCATGGGCCAATGCATATCCTAGGACATATAATCACAGTGCTGCTTTTTCCTTTACATCTCACTTGCCTTATTAACAAGTTGTTAGGCCAATAACAGCAATTTTATCACACATGAGATTGACAAACCCTTTGAATGTACCAAGAAAAGTAATGACACCAAACTTCTGATAAATTACTTTAATTTGTTAATAGATTTCCAAAAAATTGCTCAAACACTGGGATCATAGAATTTATTAGCTGGTCAAACAATTGCTCTCAGGTGCAGACTGGCATAAGCAGTAAATCCCTAAACATCATATCTAACACATTCAGTTTTTAATCCCGGAATAAATGAATGTGTCGCAGAAGTACTTATTTAAGCCAAAAAAGAGCATGTTCTTAACTCCACTATGTAGATCTGGACAGCCGGTTGAATTCTTATGAGTAATCCGCGTATGGTTACCATCGCAAAATACCACGTTTTCAAAGGAGGGATAAAAACCTAATAATATGTTTCAGAAGGAATCACAATTATAACAGATTTATGGCAAACGTAAATGACATAATACTTCCTCAGTCAAATATATAATAACAAAATAAACTCCTACAGAGTATCCACAGCGAAATATGTTCTCTTTTGGTGGTGTTGAGAGGGGGGAGGGGGAAAGTAGCACATGACCACATGCAAGCAAGAGACAATAGACTTGGGAAACAGATCTTTGTGGTTACTACTACACAAAGCAGAGCAGCTTATGCTGGACAGCTAGACATATGGAAGGAGGAGAAGAAATAACAGATCACCTAAAACTGAAGGAGATATAAAACAAAACATAAAATAAGATCCTAAATGTACATATGCTTGAACCGTTTTCCTTTTTACACTTTCTATAAACATGATAAAAGAGATATACTCCGCGTTTGGGTGGAGGTGCATTTACATAGATTTGATTGGTTATAGTTGCAGTCCATAGACACAGATTTGATTGGTTATAGTTGCAGGCCATAGATATCAGTAACCATTTATTCTACAAAACAGCCATATCTCAAATTCTCAAGTGCAGCTATTAGAAAAAAGCTCATTCTGCTGCATGATTGAACAGTAAAGCAGCAACTTTACAATCGCAACTTTTACGACAGGAGAAGGGAGCATCTTTCGTGCACTAATTGCTACTATTCATATCTTAATTCATTTTCTGCAAGCACACTCTTTTTGTGATCAGCAGCTTCAATATATTGGATAAAGTCCCACGAGAAAGAGAGCTCATGGAAAACAAGGTATCACTTTCTAACATGCACATCAACAATAAATTCTCACATTAAATTAAGCTCTAACTAAGAACCTGTGTATGGAAAGCACTGAACATGCAAACTTCTGAACAATTGAAGCAAAATGCTCCACTACAGATGGAAAGCAAAATGCACAACTCCAAAAATAAAATTAAAAAAACAACTCTTGTAGGATTCTAGGGTTTGCACGAAAATGAACAGAGCCCAAATTCTAGGGTTTGCAATGCTTGTGAACAAAAAGCAATACCTGAATTGCAAATAGTTATACCCGAATTGCAGATGGGGCTGGCAATGGATCGCCCCAAATACTTTCCCCAATTTCTAGGGTTTTTCTTTGATTCAAGGTACCTCAATTCAAAGCGGGACACATTTGCCCTAGAAATTGAGAAGCCATGGAAGAAATTAAACTCTGCTACAAGGTCTTTATCCTCTATAAACGCAATATACTTGCATATAAACACATGAATACGTATGTGATCATTGAAAATGCTCCCTGGATCGTGTTCTCGTTCGTTTTTCTTCTTTCCTCTTCTGCGTAAACTATTCGTCCTCGCAGAGTACTGGGCTGGGCATTCAATTTCGGGTCAATTTGGGCCCTGTTCTTTTGCCTCCCTAATTTATATGAATTATGTCCTTCTACAGTAACTATTCTCCTGTTCCTCCTTTAAAATTTTTGGGGGTATTGCATAGTACCATTTCATTTCATTTATAATATCTTTTACTCCGCACTTTAACTATTTATTTTAATTAAAATTTATAATCTGATTTATTGATATTTTTTATTTTAATTTATTTGAGCGAATAAATTACGTCTACTTATTTATAACACTAAAATATATTATATTATATTTTTCAATTTTGAATTCACATTAAATGGTAGTAAACTTTTAATGATTTAAATTATTTTAATTTATTATTATTGTAATTGTCTCGATCATTTTACCGCACTTTAACTATTTGCTTTAACTAAAATTTATAATCTGATATGTTGAGATTCGAGATTTTTCTATTTAATTTATTTGACCGAATAAATTACATCTTACTCATTTATAACACTAATATATTATATTATAATTTTTCCGGGGGTCTAATATTGAATTCGTTTTAAAATGTAGTAGACTTTCGCTGATTTAAACTACAACATAGACACTTAAATTGAATTATATTTCTGTTTAAAAAATTCCTATAATGTGCAATAACGGTAGAAATCAACATATTAACCACATCAATATTTTAATTAGATATATTGTTAATCATCATATCTCAATTAAAATAATTCTTGCTATCTCAGAATAAGGTTGCCCATATTATAGTCAAATATTACGCTATTAAATAATATTTGCGCATTCATTAATTAATTTTTTAAAACATATACCTAATTTATTTTTTTAGGAGAGTGAAATGAAAAAACAACAGAATAGTACTAATGAAATTTGAACTGTCCACTCATATCATAACGAGGGGCTGCTAATCGAGCCAACCAACCCCTCAATTTTATTTTATTTTTGAAAAAAACAAATTATTAACCGATGTTAAATGAAATAATGAAATAGGCCACAACTACAATGGCAACAGGGAATTTCATTGCAGATCAAAGGTACAAAAGCCAAACATACATGCCAAACAAATTACTGAGAATAAAAAGTTTCAGACACATGAAATGACATGAACAACAAATGACCTCAAGAACCCACAACCCTTTACTTAATCTACTTAAACTACTTCCCTAACTATTTCTTCTTGATCCTCTGACTTTCTGATTTGTCGATGTTCACTCCACCCGCGGCCTGTGCTGCTTTCTTTTTCGCCTTCTCTTGAAGTGCATTGGCATCCCTGTCGAAATATTAAATACAACATCCATGTTAGGAACATGAATTAAGCAAACACTAAAACTCAAGAATTGTTTCGGCAGATAAGGAGTAAATGTGGAACCTTTCTCGTCGTTGTTCAGGAGTTAATCCATCATTTTTAGGCGTCCTGGGCTTGTGGTTTCCCCTGGCTTGTGCCCTTTCACGATCTCTATCTCTTTGGTTCCCGCGTTAGCTAAAGTTAAGTCCAAAGCAGGCAGGAATCAAACTGAAGTATGGCAACATCTAACATAAAAATTGAAAAAGATACTATTTTTGGACACCAGAGCTGAAGACAAGATCCACAATTTAAACTACAGAACGGGATAGACTTACCCATATACATCCAAATATTCTTCAAATATGCCTCCCATCCGTTAATTGAACGGACCCAACACTGAAATAGACAAGTGGAGGGCTTCCGATTACTTTAAAGACCCAGTGCGGAATCCCCTCTTCCCTTTCCCCTAGCAACAAAATCATAAGGTTCTTTGTTTCGTCTTCTTTTTTGCAATATATTCTTCTATGGCCTACCGAGAGAGAACAGTGGCAGCTTAGAAAATATTATGCATCTCCATTAACGACATAATGTTGTTTCCCCATTTGATTTGAAATGTTTTTATTTTGTTGGTTCCAATAGATTTCTAGACCTTCAACCCAAGTTCTAGGCAACCAAACAAGGAAGAAAGAATCTTGTTCATGGATAAGCAAGACTACGAAAGAAGGTTAAATATATAATATGAGAGATTACACTATAACAAGCTTCAAGTTTTTATCCTCTGATGTAACATGGTAATGGCCTGAAATTGAGTTGCTTCAGAAGGTTGCACAAGAGTTTGTCAATACTTTTTGGAAACTACAAGTAGATAACTATAGTTTTAGTAACCAATTTGGTCCTTTACATATTATCCACAAATGTAATTCTCTATTCAGTTTTGTCGTCTCCTCTTTTCATAGGATATTTTGTAGCTACGTTCAGCTCATTTGGAGCTTACCCATGAAATTATATATATCTTTGTTCTCTGTAGCCTCGTTCTTAGTTATAATTTCTTCTCAATTCATTAGATTGCATCAATGGTATTAGAGCAACCATCCTCGCTGTGTGGGTATTGATTAGTGGTATTCCAATATCCTCTCTGCCTCTTTGCGTCTCTAATGCTTTCCCGTTCAGTGGCTATGGAGGAAATCCTTATGGGTGTAGCAATACAGGATATAGGGTTATTATAGTGGGTATCAAAATAAGGATACAATCAAACAGATCCTCACTATGCCTACCAGCCTTCAGCATTCTCTAATTTCTGTACACCGGAAGTTATACAAGCAGTTTTTATAGCCACGACACCAATGTGAGGCCACATAACAACCATAGTCCATCTCCAAACATTGGCTACAAGTTGAGCCCTAGTATTGCTTACAATACCAATGTTGTTCCTTCACGTGAGCCCTACAAAGTCCTTTTTCCTTCAAACTGAAGCAGCTTGTAGGTCCTCCGTTTTGGAAAAAGTTGAAGCATACGTTCAACAAAAGTCTGCCACTACTCAAATGCCTCCACAACAACTACCACCTATGTTCGCAAATGCCTTCACTGACCAAGTGTTGGGTATTCCGATAATGCAGCTCGAATCATCATTTTCCATGTTTTTAAAGCTCATCACGATTGCCCTATCCCTTCTTCTCTTATCTCCCAATTGACTGACTCAATATTGTATCTCCGAATTTGAAACTGATTTCTCATGAAGTCCGTACTCCTTAAAACTCTATATTTGATATTGTTGCATGCAACGAAGATATAAGCTCTACGGAGTTAGATTTAGCAGTTTTGATTATTCAACAGGGGAAGGAAAACCCTTGTGATGAATGGCGTAAAAGAAATGGGGCAATTTTCGGCAACAGACAACCTTACTATTGAAGAGAATAGATTCATAACGGGGTGGCTGCACTGGTTCCACCCTTAGGGAGTTGTAGGAGGCTTAATCAGATTCAGCCAAAGGGCTTTTGTCACTTTCACCCCCCATAATATATGCACAGAAGGTGTTTGACGAATTGCTAGCTGGTGGGGCGGAGTCGTGTGAAGAATTAGCTCCTGGCATGGTGAAAGTAAATAGAAAATGGACAGTTAGAGCAAAAGAATGGCAGTGCTCAAACCATGTTGCTAAGCCAGATGTTTGCCAAAGGGAAAGACATCTGATTTGAAGTTGAACCTCTGAAAGTAGGGGAGCGTCCTGCTCTTTTAACACTGCTGAAGCCAATAGTGAATCAACCTGATCAACTTAGTATGCAGAATGACCGTGCTTGCAGCTTTGGCTTTGGTGTCAATGATCAGACTCTTTATCAAATACAACTGTAGTTTCGCAAGCACAAGACTTTCATGCTACTAATGGTGTTACTAGTGGAGCAGCTGACATAATTAGCAAGTCCATAGAAGATAACAAGAAGGTGGTTTCAAAGTTACAGGAAGAGGTCCTAAGGTTGGAAAAGGAATTAGAACTATCGAGGATTAAGATTAGTTTGCCTGAGGCCAATAAAGTTGTTGATGATGGAGAAGTGGTGCTTCAATTTGTATCAAATGAGACTTTAAAGAGATGCAAGAGCAGTAACAGGCTAAGAGAAAAAAGAAGAAAAGTGGGTTTTCGGATGATTTCTTTGTTACAGAGGAAAAGCTCGAACAGTAACAAAGAGGAAAATATCATTACTGCTAATGGTGATAGTTCCAACACGGAGGTGGACATTGAAAACAAAATGACTCCTTGCTATTATACCCATTGATAAAGAATGGAGGAGTTATGGGAGCTAGCTGACAGTTTGGATTTGTCATATGAACATGTTAAGAATATGGCTGTTGCATTTTCATAAATCAGCTTAGAGAAGGCAACTAAGGTTGATCAGTAATCTCATGAAGCCCAACCTCCAATTGCTTCTAAAAGAACTGAAGTTTCAAACCCCCTGAGTATCCCTTGCTGAGATTATTAATGGGCAAGTGCACTATGGCGAAAACATGTGAAATAGCTATACAGGAGTTGAGTTATTGAAGGGGCTAGATGAGATCTTAATCCTTGGTCCTATGTCACATGAGAAACTTAGACAAAGAAGCTGATGTGAGTTCTTCTTCTTGATCAAGAAATAATTTTCACATACATAGAGAGTAAAAAGTGCCCGTATACAGGAAGTATGCCAAAAAGGAGAAAACCTCGCGGCAAAATATGATTTTCTACAAAAGTCATCCAGTCCTCTATACCTATAGTAACCTTATGGGTGCACCCCAAAAAAAAAATGGAAGAAAGAAACAAAGAGACTATTTCTCAAATAAACAAAATCCATTCTCTACACCCTCAAAAGAGGTTCTATTCCCTTGATCCATAAGATCCACACGAGTGCCAAGGGAGCAACATCCCATTCTTTACTTTTTCTCTTCCGTCTTCTAAAGGCCCGACAAACTATTGAGTCTTTCACAGTGACAGATCTTACCCACTCAACTCCAAACCATCTCGAAATTTTCTCTCACAAAAAGAATGCAAACCGACAATGTAATAGAAAGTGAATTATGACTTCTCCAATTTCTTTACACATGAAACAGCAACTGGCACAAGTTTT
Organism: Datura stramonium; assembly: GCA_018107945.1. Taxonomy (NCBI): domain Eukaryota; kingdom Viridiplantae; phylum Streptophyta; class Magnoliopsida; order Solanales; family Solanaceae; genus Datura; species Datura stramonium. Next base: position 255,379 of record JACEIK010000204.1, on the reverse strand, counting down.
TCCGCCATGAAGATAACCCCGCTCACAGCTAACAAAGTGAGGACACAAACTTTTCGAGGGACCCTAGGGATTTGAAGTCGATTCCTCCCTAGATAAGAGTTCTCATAACAAGATTTCACTGAGAAAACACCAAGTCCCCCGTCCACCATCTCCATACACCAACGTGTCCATAAAAAAAATTTGTTAGTGAAGCAATCCAGAGAAACTTATTGTGGGATCTATCATGTTGGCCCAGGGATAATTGTTGTTAATGAACAATACTTTGAAGTTTTTTCTGAATTGAGCATGAACTCCAAACAACTTGAAGGCTGAAGCAATTGTGCTTAATAGTTTTTCTGTTATCAGCACTTGTGGGAAACTTCAGAGGCTGGTGTGGGTTTTTACTCACTACTTGAGGCAATTAGTGAGCTTTCAGATTCAATTGGGAGATATTTGATTGGAGTTTGAGAGTCTGAAAGACAATTTTCATGTTGCTCTTACTCCAGTTATTTTTAGCAATGAATCACTAGTTTATATTCAAATGTCTAGGTGTCCTAGTCAAAGACACTTCTAGGCACTTGATGTAATCACGAAATAATTGAGTTAAGTGTAGTGAATGGGATGAAGAACCAACACTGGATCTTCTAACTAAATGTGATGAAAAAAGAAACGCTGGAGCTTCTAACTAAAGAACTCAAAAGGCAAAGGTCTTAGGAAGACCTTTGGTTCTTCCTTCTATAAAGATCATGCCTTCATCAAAGAATTCTTGGATGCTTTCAAAGTAGCAACTGGATTAGGAAATTATTCACTTGGAAATTATATTATTTCCTTCATTTCAAATGCCTATGATGTCTTAGATGTAGAGCTTTCCAAAAGGATGCACACCTTATTGTGCATGGAGTGATAGGCAGGTCTTGTCCTGGTGGAACACTGCATGTGATTCCTCTGTTTGAGCCTATGAAGGACTTGAGAGAAGCTGGCTCGGTGATCACAAGATTCCTACCAATCAATTAGTACAAGTAGCACATCTTAAAGAACTACAATGGACATCAGGAGGTTACTGTTGGTTATTTTGACTTTGGTAAAGATGTTGGTTTGTTCCACTATTACATGAGAGCTTTACATCTTCAAAGTAGTAGTTGTAGCTGTAACTGGAAACAGCACAAATGCACTACATGGGGTTTACACTGGTAGTTTTGTGGACGTTCAACGAGCAAAAAGTAAAGATATTGTGGTGATGATTTTACATTAGTCAAGAATTCTACAAATCTTAAGAATGGTAATCTTGGAAATTTGCTTGTTGTTGAGGTTGCTAAAGGATAAATTTGTCTACTTCTCAGAATTCGCTTCTTAGAGTTGGTGAATTTATTTTGGTCTCACATAAAATAGAATGTGAACTCTTTTGGCTCCATGCCAAAAATCTTTACATCTACTAGTGACTTTTTAACTTGGTGAAAGTAGAGAAAAATGAGCAGATAAGTCGTGAAATTTAAAAAGATGACATTAATTTAATTAATTGATATTAATTAAAAAATGAATTAAGATATAAATTAAAAAATTTAAAACTTTTAAAAAAAATTCCCTCTTAAATTTTCAATTTCAAAATTTAAATTTCCCCTCTTTTGTTTATGTTTTCATATTGCATTTTTCTTCCTCATACTATTCTCTCTCCAAATTTCTCTCATCATATTTTTGTTCTTCCTTTTCTTATTCTTTTAGCCATCATTACCGTTGCCCCGTTGTGTTCATCCTTTTTATTGCATTATTTTTTTCTCTCTTTTACTCTTATATCTTATTTTTAAGAGTTCTTTTTTTGCTTTAGCCGTAAGCTTGAGAAATTCTTTTTTCTGGCCATTAAAAAAAATTGCAGAAAATCAAACAACTTTTACAATTATTGCAACTACTATGTTAAAATTGTTGCAACTATCATAGTTGTTGAGCGTAACTGTTATGTTAATTGTTATAATTGCTATAACAACTTCAACAATTGTTCAATCTGTTATAACAACTCAAACAATTGTCAAAGTTGATGCAACAACGGTTAATATTGTTGCAACAACTCCAACAACTGTTTGATTTGATACAACAACTACAATTGTAGTTGTATACAACAACTACAATTGTATACAACAACTACAATTGTAGCAACAACTACGGCTTTATTGCTACAACAAAAAGAATTTTTGCAACAATTTAGATAGCTCTTTAATTTTCTGACAGAAGGTAAAAAATAGAAACTAAGAAAAATAAAGTGAAAAAAAAAGGTGGTGGTGATGGCAGCAGAGGAGGTGCCAGCGGCGGCGGCTGAGGAGTAAGAGGCGGTGGAGGAGGAGTAGGTGGCAATAGTAGCAGTGAAAGGGATAGTGATAGTGGTAAAGAATGTAGCAATAGAGGAAGTAGTGCCGGAGAAGGAAAGTGATGACAACAAGGGAGATGGAGGGGTGTATAGAGGTAGGAAAAGATAGGAACTTGTGTAAATAACGAAATTTTAAAATTAGTGTATTTAACAACACTAGTCTTAAAATTATTACTTTTACTCAATAGCTCTATTCAATAGTTAAGACTTATGTCACGTTTCTCTAATTTTAAAACTTTCTTGCCACATTTAACTCAATAGCCCAAGAAAGTAAGATTATATCATTTGAAAAGGACATATATATGCATTCATTGTTGGTTATATGTACGTCTCATCCCAACCAGTCACTCCATTTATTTATCTATTTATCCCCAAATGTTAAGTTTAATATTTTCAGTTTAGCCTTCTCCTCTTTTCAGAGTATATTTGTTGCTACTTCAAGCTCATTTGGAGCAAAATATATCTTAGATCTCTTTAGCCTAGCTTTGTTCTTAGTTATAATTTCTTGTCAATTTCTTAAACTGCATCATCTCCAAACTTTGAAATTTCTAATTTCCTAACATAGTACTACCAGATTTAGTGAAAGCATAACCAATTCCCTGCCTCCCCTCCCCAATTTCTAAGCAATCAAACAGATAGAGAAAACAGAACCTTGTTGAAAACAGAAACTTGTTCATGAATAAGCAACAAAAATGAAGAATGATGAAGACTAGCATGATGCACATCCGAGAAAAGAAAGAAACATATCAGAAGGATATGAGACATTCTCGATTCTCCAAAAGCCAAGCAAAGATCTAAGGACAAGTAGATCTAAACAAAAATCCTGGAACCAAAACCCAAAAAAGAAAAAAAAAGAGGAAATTTAGATAAACCACCATTACAATTACTCCCCCAAACAAAACCCAAATTTGAAAGATAAAAAAGGGCAATCAAATTATTCATCAAAGATAAAAGGGCACTTACCTGATTGAACTATAACAAGAATTTGTTGGCTTAAGATCGAAACTGAAAATAGAGCACAAGCTTTAATAATCTGGTTATTGAAGGGAAGAAGTGAATGGTTCTGGGGAGAAGGGGATCTTTTATAGTAAGTTCAGAAGAATCGAGAAGAGATGGACTTTCTTTTTTCTTCTTCCACCGAGTGTATAATTGTGAGGATCACGAGAAAAAGAGAAATATCTAGAAACTTCTTCTAACAAGGCTTATTCCATCTCTTTTTTACTTTTAATTCTCAGCTCTATTAAAAACATTCTTTTTTTGTAATTTTTATATAATAAGAGAAAAATATATTTATCCGTTTAGAATTAGTATCTATTATGGTTTTTAAAAAAATTATATCAACTTATTTTCATTTTAAAATTTTAATATAAAATTAACTATTTTTAATTTTATTATTAATATCAGTATTTTGAAAAATAAATAAATATTTAATGAAAGAGATTATTCGAAGATATAAATAAAGATAAAATAATTAAAAATCTTCATAATTAATATTTTCTTAAGAGGTATGTGAAAGAAAAAACAACATACAATTTGAGAATGACTAATTCTTTTTTCATATTTTATTGTCAATATTAATTAAGTATTTCCCGTATTTTAATTTAAAAAATATCTAAAAACATAAAAAAAATAAAAAAAATAAAAAAAATAAAAAAAATAAAAAAAATAAAAAAAATAAAAAAATTAAATTCAATCTATTAACAAAATAAATAAATAAAGTATCACGTGATATTAAAGAAAAATATATATGCATTATTTTTTAAAACTCATAATTATTTGAAGCTAAAAATTTATTGAAAATAATTTTTTTATTTCTATTAATTTGAATTTGAAAAATTAAAAAAGACAAATTAAAAAATAAAAAATTCTTTTAATATAAAATTTTTACAATCACATTCTATTATTTTATCTGTTTTACACCTTATTCATGACTACTAAATATAAATATTGATAAAAAATCAAAAATTAATCATGAAAACTCAACTACAGAAGATTAAACATCATAAAGAGTTTAATTTTTATTAATAAAAAAACATTGATTTAACAAGGAAGAAAATTAAAAAAAACATATTAAAATAGTAATGTCTAAATTCAAGAGTCTAAAATTATCAAGGGCATTTTGGTCCTCCTTCTTGTGTCTTCCAATCTCTATAGCATGAACAACAATCTTTTTGTCCATAAGTACCCGGTGGAACACATTGGCACCAATTACAACATTCGTTACAGAACAATAAACAATTATTCTTGTGAGAAGTTGCTGAACATCGTTGATCACATGCATATGAACATTCTACAAAAATAGAGGATAAAAATGTCATTTAATTAACTATTTGAAGTATAGTTAGTTAATTCAAAATATTAAAAAGTACTTACGATCCGTCGAAACGGGGCAAGTGGTTGGACCAACGGGAGGTTTTGCTAAAAGAGAAGCATCAAAATCTTGACGTGCCTAATTAGTTGAGTTAGTAATTTAAATATCAAATGTGAAAAAAAGATACGTAAAAACAGAAAGTGTTCACTCACGAGAGAAACTTTGATGAGACACAATGTGGCAACCAACAAGAGATACAAAAATGCTTGGGATCTTTTTGAGACAGCCATAGTTGAAGACTTTGAAGTTTATGAAAGAGTTGTTTCATGGCTGGTACCCTTTTATATTATCCTAATTTTACACAATATGGTAAATTAGTATCATATGGTAAAAACAGATTAACCGTAATTCCTGCTAAAAAAATTTCACTGAAGAAGATATGCATGACATAATTAGTTAATTAATGATCGTATTACCAATAATATACCAAAAGTTATTACTCTCCCATATAAGTACTTCCTCCGTTACTCTTGACTTGCTAGAATATAAAAAAATTTAATAAGAATTGTAATTTGACTAATATAATCCTATTAATCGAAAGGTATTTTTTGAAAACATATAATAATTATTCTTTTCGCATTCTAAAGTGACTTAAATACTAAAAGGGTATAGTTGAAAAAATATAGTGAATTATTTATTGAATTTTAAAACTACCAACTATTTTTAATATACCTAACAAATAAAAAGAAATGAAAATAATATTTTAAAGCGACTATTTTAATATAACTAGTAATTAAAAAGAAATGCAAGGAGCATCATTTTAGCAACCAAAAAAATTATCCCAAGATAATTCAAGACAATAACTAGTATTAATTAATTCCTCTTAAATATACTCAATTCTAAAAAAATTAAATAAATAAGGATATCATAATAAATAATATCTTATATTTATTAAATTTTTTAACGGGCTTGAAAAAATTGAAACAGCAATAATTTTGAGACGGAGGGACCATATGAATAGATGGTCAAACTTGAAGGATTATTTCTCTTGTGCTCTTCCTTTCTTGAATCACTAACTTACCGTCGTTAGTTCCTTCGTTCTTTTTTATTTATTCAATGTTGACTTGGTACATTATTTAAAAAATAATAAATAAAATAGTAATTTTATAATATTACTTTTTGAGTATAATAAAATTTAATATTTTAAAAAATAATTAGAAATATGACTATACTTAATAATAAGGTAAATTGAAAACTAAATGATAAATTATCTCTTGATTTTCTAAACCAAATAAGTTCAAAATGAATATTGATATTTTTTCGTATAATCTATATTAAATTAAAAATGTGAAAGTCCTTAGAAATTTTTGGTGGTAACAATTTTTTTCCTTTTTTTTTTCTTTTTCCTTTTTGTAGTTGTGCTCCACTCATATAATAAAATTTATAATTACATAATTTAATTCATCAATTATTTTATATCAAACATTTTGATTCCTCCAACTTTGTATGTTTTTCTATTTTTTTTGTTTTTAAATCTATCTTCTTCTTTTTTTCATGTTACTGTTTTGAATTTGAATAAGACAAAATTAATTGTTATGCCAACTCAAGTTGTTTATATTCAAAATAATTTAACTTAGATTGTCTCATTTAGTTGTATCTAATATTGATATTATGTTATATACTTTAACTGAGTCTTATATTGATATTATGTGATTTAAAATTTTGTGTTATTTGTAATTGACATTCTTCATCTACTCATACATCCACAAGTTTCTACTATTGAAGTAGAGTAATCTCTTAATCTCATAAAATAATTTTTTTTAATAAAATTATGAATTATTGTAATTATTACAATTGTACAATTTATTTTAGATAATCTTGCAATGGAATCTGAAAAGAATTTCGTGAACGAATTGTGCTAGTTAATAAGTTAATGTGATACAATTCTCATTGGATAATAAAAGTCTTAGTAATTGGAGTTGGATTAGTAAAAACTACAAAAAGGAAACAAAGAAATGCACTCGAACTATAACATTAGTTGACGAAAAGTTAATAATTTATTTTTGTATTATATTCTAT
>JACEIK010000204.1:215929-230716 GCA_018107945.1 Datura stramonium | reverse complement strand
AAAGTAGGTTATCGATATAAATTTCCTTTTTGGTTTTTTACTACCTAATTAGAATGTAATACGATCATAAATGGGGATATTTTTCTGGAGGAAATAACTTCCGGCGTACCAGACACACTCATAATATATTGAATTTCCTTTTAACTGTTACTGCAGCGTTCAAATGTGCCCAAGTTTGGCAATTGGGGAAGTGAAGACAACACTCCCTATACTGCCTATTTTGACAATGCAAGGAAAAATCGTGGCGGAAAGATGATAAATCCGAATGATCCTCAAGAGAATCCGGACCTGTTTCCGAATGTTGTTCCTCCCTCCAGGCCTAAAACTCAGACAGAGGAACCAATGGGGATGGAAGCAACTAGGCAAACAAACAAGCGTCGTGTGAGTAGAGAAGATGGTGATTTTCGTGCTAATTCTCCAGCCCGCAATGGAGGTCGTGGATCAAATTCTGGTCGACCTGTTAGACAAAGTGCAGGGTCCGATCACAGTATCGCGAAATCACCACTTCACCCGAATTCCCAGGCAAAGATATCTGGACGAGTAGCTGCATCTCCTGTTTGGGAAGGGAAGAATTCATATGATAGTAGCCATGGTACTCCTGGAAGATCATTTGAAAGTGCTCATGCTACTCCTGGGAGGCACCAAATGAAGCACGAAAGTGTACGTTTTTTTTCCTGTTCTATTTCATCTTGCATAATTTAGAAGATTAGACTTTCAGCTTGTGATTGCATGCCTTGTCTATCCTATTTGACAGAGATAAGTGTAAGATATGCTGGTCATGATAGGAACTGCATTTGATACTTTAGAGTTTAACTTGTATACACTATTGTATAAAAAGATTTCGCACTATTAGATCACCTAAAAAGATAGTTACCCGGAAAATACAGGTCAACATGTACTAATAGTGTAAAGTTTTTATACTATCAGTGTATATAAATTAAATTATTGATACTTTTGGTTTAATAGTAGCTAATGGCTCTCACATTGTATCCCTTGGATCACATCACATGCAATCAATTAGTTAACGAATACCGCAAAGTGAATGATGCATTTGATTTTTGAGGTCAAGGTGATTATGCTGAAGCTAAATCTGCACTAGGTGATTTTTTTTCATCTGTTCTAGCTTTGATGGATAAAGTTGCCCGGTATCTGTTAGTGATGGGAGATGACAGGTATCTATGGGATTAGTCGAGTTGCGCGTAAGTTGGTCCGGATACCATGATTATAAAAAAATAAAAAAATCTGCATGAAAATGTTAATTGATCTCATTAGATGTGTCTTCTTCATGTTCTAACAGCCTGATAGAGGAGCTGTAGTTCCAAAATTTGGCGGATGGGATGACAACGATCCGCAGGCTGCAGAAAATTACACAGAGGTTTTTAACAAGGTGCGACATGAAAGGCATGTAGATTCTGGAAATATGCCAGGCGCAGTTGGTAAAACATCTTACAGCACACAAAGGCATCAACAAAATGAAAAGCAAAAGGTATTGTAATTATTGAATCGTGTGACCTTCTCATCTTAAAGTTTGAACTGTTTTCAAGAACACACATTGAATGACTGTGTTATGTCTCAACAAGCCCGCTCATGTGTGGTCGGGTGAGATTGAGATTCGAAACCAGAAACTCTTATTTGCTATGGTGCTATATTTAATTGTGTGGCCTTCTCATCTAAAAGTTAAGTTTAAGCAGATAGAGCAAGCATACTTTTAGTTATGTAATTATATTATGTCTCAATAGTAATCACTTGCGCCGCTGTTTCAGCTTAATGAGGGAATGACCTTACATAGGAGGTTGTGGTGGACATGGATTAGGTTAGTAGGTTAGCAGATAGTAGAGTTTTGTCTAGTTAATCCTTCGATACTAGTAGTCATAGTATTACTCTTGTAGTGTCTTTGTCCCTAGATTTTTTTGGTACTATCCATTCTTTCTTGTACTTTTAGTATCATATTAGTTTGCTTTAGTTACTCCTCAACATGCTTTGTTATGCTTTCATAGTTTCACATTCGTTACCTTTTTTTTTCTTTTTTTCTGGATTGCTTTGATTTGTTTTTTCTTGAGCCGAGGATCTATCAAAAACAACCTCTCTACCTGTAAGGTAGGGTTAAGGTCGGCGTACACTCTACTCACCCCAAACCCTACTTTGTGAGACTAGATTGGGTATGTTGTTTTAGTAGTAGTAGTAGTAATCAGTTGCGCTTTGCTATGATGATCCATTTGTTTCACCCTTGTTCTTATCCTTTCCCCTGTATTCTGCAGAGCTGCTGCTTTCCTTTGTGGTGAAAATGAGGGCCTTGTTTTTCTGGTGATCTGAAGCTATATTGGATGTGTAAATAGATCAACAAACTACCGCGCCACGCCAATCGTTCCTATGTTAAGAGACTTCTTGTAGCAATAAGTTTGGGCTAGTGGTTTCTTGTATTTGTTATGCTTTGAGCTGAAATTTGCAATTGTATTGTCTACTTATTGTTTGAATCATGTATTGTTTGTTCCTAAATGTTTAATTATCCTTCCCTTTTGTGTTCTTCTACTGAGAAAAAGGGCTAAATTCATGAAATAAAAATGAAGCATGCTAAATCTCTATGATAAAACATTAAATTTGAAGATATCTTTAATAAACAGTTGTTTTGACAACTAGCTTTGAGTTTTAAAAGGTTATATAATTAGCAAACAAGTAAATTAAGCAGGTAGGTGTAAAACTACATGATAAATGAAGCTTTCAGCAGGAGACACATGCCATAAATTACATGATAAAAATAATTGCGACTCCCATGCTAAAACATTAGTACAAGCCAATGAAGCCTCACCTCAACCAAAATCTATCCAGAGCTCCAGGTTAAAAAAAGGGAAAACAATGAAAAACTGCAGAAAGACAAGAAAAGGGACAGAAAGAGACGGACACAGAAAGGTGAAAAAAGGAAAAAAGAGCTTCTCCGCCGAGTACTTGAGCTACAATGAACAATAGAACACTTTGAAACTTATATCCTTGCAGGCTTCTTTCTCCATTCAGTTCGACACCTATTTATTTCAAGTCCATCGCTTGATAATCTCAACAAATGCAAGAAGCTCTTGTTTACATCCTTTGAAGCAGTACAAGATCCATTAGCCCCTTGAATCTCTAAAGCATCAGCTTCCTCAATAGGTTCAACGCTTGTAAGGGAATCAACAACATCATCATGCTGGCATTCGCGCCTATAATCTATTGTAATTGTTTCGAGTTCATGTGTATCAATGATTTCCTGAGGCATACTCTGCCAGCAGAAAAGTTTTTGGTCAGCAAAATAGAGAAAGTAGTCATAGATGTAAAACTTAACTCTTCCCTTATTTTAGAACTTACTTCTAATGACTTCCCATGACTAGTCTAACTATTTATCACAATGAAGAGCAACAACAGTTCTATCAACAAGACATCAAAAGACCCTAAAAAATCTCAGCACAAATGTTAAATTTGCCACCATAACGGCAGAAAAGAAGTTTCAGCGAGAGAACAGTTTTAGTTACAAGAAGATAGGAAACAGCTACAAACCTCAAGAACCCATCCAATGTAAGTGACATTGTTTACATGTTGATTCATGTCCAGATCAGCTCTTCGTGGCTGCCAACAAACACCGAATATCCTGAGTGCTTGAAAAAGAATGTCATTGAATTCAGGATTTTAAAATGATACCTACCACCAGTCCTAGCTTCGAATGCTCAGCGGGATCTTCAAGTTTTGCTATTTTCTTTAGGCTGCCATTATTCTCCTCAGGAAAAGCTAACCTGGAATTGTGAACAGTCAAACAAAAATAGAGTGCCCCTTATCAATAACATTGCTCCCAATAAAATATAACACTGAATCTTACATGTGACAAAGCCATGGGCAGTGACATTGCACAGCATATGAAGTATATACAATTTAAAATATGTTTGGTTGGAGGGGAGGAGTAGATAATTTTTTGCTTCCCCAGAGTGAAGTACTCTTCAGATCCCTAAGTTGGTAAAGATGGAAGGGAGGTGAAAGTCCAATACTTATTTACTCCTCTCAGTCCAATTTTAGCTTGGTGGCAGACCTCTCATGGAAGTAATTCCCCTAAACCTCGTGTTTTTTGGCCAATGTGGAAGTAAAAGACGGCCATTTCGTCCCTTTGTCCAATTCCTCTCTCACTAGCCACCCTCAGTCTACTTGATTTTAACGTAGTGAGTAAAGAGAAAAAGAGGTCAGATGGACTTAAGTGTAATACTTCAATGAGATATAAAATGATGATTGGAGTTGGCTTGATAGAGAAGACACACATATGATTGTGTGACTGTCTAACTACACTGAATATAAGTTTGGGAAACAATATCACCAGAGTTGAAAGAAACTGGAGACCTTAAGGTGGCATTTGGATTGGGAAACAGATTGTTTTTTTTTTTTGGTTGCAAAACCATGTGTGCGCGCGCGCGTTTGGATTTGGTTTTGCATATGTTGGAAGAACTTTTTTGAGAAACAACCTTTTGTTTTACGGAAAGCAAAAAAAAGTTTTTGGGAGAACAAATGGTTTTAGGCTCTAGGGTAAATCATGATAGTTAGAAGATACGTATTTGTTGATGATCTTTATGATAATGATAATGATGATCTTTTTTATTTTCTGGGGGAGGGGTCCCACTTTCTACACCAATGTAAGTGTTATAATCTTCCATTTCATCAATCAGTCTAAGATACAAAAATACTCATCAAATACCAAGAATAGATGTCCTCAAGATCCAAATCATTTGAGTGTTAGATATAAGCACAACTTATGATAGTATTAACAGCTACATTTTCATCTATCAGTAGCGAGAAGCACGTACCGAGTTAACACCACTCCGACCGCTGTATAATAATTTCAAGAAGTTCAATGAAGAGCTTCTCATTTCAGTAATACATTACAACAATACTTTGCTCACTAAGGAAATTACAAGTTCCAGAAAAAAGGAAGGGAAAGAAGAGAAATGAAAAAGAGGAACTTAAGTTTACCTCAATTCTTTTGGAAAATAGTTCGATAACTCATCACGAACTTCATCAGTGACCTTTTGAAGCCGTCTTGTGTCCTGGTTCATCATGAGCCACTTGCTGCAATCAGATATCATAACATCCTAGTTTAAGTTTCATAGAATAACATGACAAGCAATATAGGAAAAGAAAGGATTTATAGATTGTCAAAAAGTGGGATCTGTGACCTTGATACTAGAGAGAAAACATCATTAACACTGCCAAATTACAGACTTCTTCAAAAAGTAAATATATTGACTCAGGTTGATTTAGAAGCACAACACTCCATGGAGGTCCTTTCAGCGTTTAAGCAGTAACTTAGAACTCATTTGTTCCAAAAGCTGTTTTTGCATGAAATCTATTTAATAACCAAGTGGCATGGAAAATACTAGACTACACTTGTGAGGGAGGAGATACGTAAAAGGTGAGGAATTCACAGGAAAACAAAATGTATCAACAAGGTGAAGTACTTAAATATTTGCAAGAAATGTTCTTAAGCCCTGAAAACTGCATGTCCGGAAGTATACATGTAGATGTGCATTAAACAAGAAAATTATCTCTTTTAGTGCTATCCATATTCTTTCTGTTAGGTGTATATACGGAGTTTATACTTAAATTCTGCACCTGGTTGCTCTTCCAATGACTTCACCAGTAGCACAGTCTTTGAGAATCCAATCACGTCTAGTCCCAATCCTGCCTTCACTTTGGCACCAAGTCTCTATTTCAACAACATCACTCCTGTTCCATATCACAGGCAACATTAACCGTGGCTGCAACTTGAATAAACTTAATAGTGAATACTCACAAAGGTATCAAAAGGATTACCAAGCAGGATATTTATAGATCTCAATGTACAGGCGAGCAGTAACCCATATGAGATGCAATTTTCTCATGGTATGGGTGGTTGCAAATCCATCAGTTGAAAATCCAACACTTTGAGCATGATTGCATCCAACCTCCTGCATACAAGAGTTTCGGTATATTGATGCCCATTTAAGCATACATGTTTAGCCAAAAACAATTATTGGATCACTGATAGAGTAAGGCAAGCAGAAGATAATCCCCCAAAATTTTATAATCCCACCATTCCATCTGGAAGAAAAGGCTTTTTTTTTTAAAAAAAAAAAAAGAACAAAAAAAGACATGCATTGACAGACCAAGAGCTCATATTCAGTGAAAGAGTTGATTAACACAAAAGAATCAATCTTTTCATAAAGCTGGACCTGCAATAGATTGGCGATGCTTTCGAGAAATAGACATGCATTGACAAATCAAGAGCTCATATATTCAGTGAAAGAGTTGATTAACACAAGAACCCAAAAATACATCAATCTCGTCATAACAGTAGACCAGCTAAAGATTGGCGATGATTTCGAGAAATAGACATGCATTGACAAATCAAGAGCTGATATTCAGCTATTAACACACTCGCAAAAAAAAAGCCATAAAAGAATCAATCTTGACAAAAAACAAGCAGACCTGCAAGAGATTGGCGATGGTTTCAACAGTTACAGTTTTGTTAATTCCGACCTCGTAGCACCTAACAATGAACTTCTCCTTGTACGACATTCCATCCTCCGACATGGTCCCCAACCTCAAGCGATCCGCAAGACTGGGTTCATATGCAACCTGCTTGCTCTTGGTCTCGTTGGTAGCTACAGCCAGAACCGGACCGGACCGAGCCCCCACCGAAGAAGAAGAAGAAGACGAAGTAATAAAGGATTTTCTACACCCAATTGAAATCGAATTCGAATTGAATATTCTCTTGGAGCACTGATTGTGATCCCCAATGACGGCATTGCTAGCCTGAAACGTCCCCCGACACAACATTGTTTGACCCAAATCAAATTAATGGATCTTTTCTTCAAATTCAGCAGCAAAGATTTGCTGACACCACAAAACAGAGAGGGTTAGAAGAGAGAAGGGGAGAGTTATGGGTGAAATGGGTTTTGTTTAATACGTGAAAGATTAAGAGTGTGGATGTGGTCTAAGGTTATTCAGTGGGTTGATTTTTTGGTCGATGGGATCGAGGTGAAGTTGAAGCTCTTCATGAAGCTAGACGAGGCGAGAGGGAGAAAAACACGTATAGAGAAATTAATATTGCCACTTGTTTCCTGCCAAATTTTACCTACCCGACCCGATCCATTACGAACCATAAATGTCTTTGGGACAACTCACCAAATAGCTCCTTGGGCCGGGTGGCGACAGGTATTGAGTAAATACAAATTCTTTTGTTATTGAGTAAATATTTAATTAAAAAATTTATTACTTTTATTTTATTTTAATTATTAGGATAAAATTTATATATTCATTAAGAAAAAATTATTAGAGATGGTAATTTGACTAATATAACTTTATTAATTTCTTGAAAACATACGATAATAATTCTTTTCACATTATAAAATGACTTTAAGTACTAAAGGTAGAATAGAAAAATACATGATTAGTTATCTGTTCAATTTTGAAACTAGCAAATATTTTGAAACAGCTATTTTTAGTATACCTAGCAATTACAATGAAACGGAGGGAATATAACTTACATATAAATAAGATTAAATTAGTAAAAAAGATTTTTCTAATTAATACTCTTTTTGTTACCTTTTAGTCACACGAACTCCATTTCAAAATAAATGGTGTTTTTAGTTTTGGCATACCCCTTAAGAAAACTACTCATTTTTAGGAAAAAGAATGTACTTTTACCCACTTGCGCTTAATAAATATCTTTGAAGAAAATGTAACTCTTTAATATTTTCTTAATTATGTAAAACTCTATCCCTTCATTAATGTCATTTTAATTATGTAAAATACCACTTATTTTGAAACAAAATCAAAATGCTAAAATACAACTTATTTTGAAACGGAGGGAGTAACGTCATTTAATTAACATTAATTATCTAAAATTATGATGCACGTAAATAAATAAAGATTAAGGAATTAATAAAAAACATATTAGTCAAATTACACTCCTAAGTAATTTTTCAAAAAAATTTGTGCAAACTTTATCAAGACAACTAAAATAAAATAGAGGAAATATTTCTTAAGGGACGTGTAAAGCAAAAAAGCCACACATAATTAAAACGGAAGGAGTATTAATTACTTCCTCCTTTCTTTTTTAATCGCTAGGATAAGGTTTACACATCCTTTAAAAAATATTAGTAGGGATTGCAATTTAATTAATATAACTCTATTAATTGATANGATACCTTTTGAAAACATATAATAATATTTTTTTTCACATTCTAAAATTACTTAAGTACTAATGATAAAATTTAAAAAAATTTAATTATTTCTTAATATATCTATCAAGCAAAAGGGAAGGAAGAAATCCTAACTTTCACCAATTTTTGAGTGGTTGTCACATAAATGTTGAGTTCCTTTTCCAAATTTACTTTGATTTCAGCAATTGGTTGATAGGTCCAGAACAGTAGATGTTTTAATAGCTTGATAGAATATGGTATGGTCTTGGGCTATATTGCAGCCAAGATATTTACTATTGGAGTAGAAAATCAAGTAGATGCACTTATTGTGTTTGGTCATAATGTGTGTTGGAGCACTCACTGCCACAATTTATCTAGCTAGTTTGATATTTATTTCATCTGCCTAAATTGGGGTGAGGTGATTTTTTCTCACTGACTTAAAGTATTGCGGCTCAGAATTATATGGTCCATGCTGGTACAATGTGCACATACAGGCTCATTACTTTTTTGTAACCGTGATGTATTGATCAATTTGCGTGCATCTCAACTAATTTCACAGGATACTTAGTATCTCTCACCGCAACACAGATATGGGATAATTTTGTCTATTCATAGGTATTGGATTTGATCATGTGATCTTATAACTTTGTACTATCCTTTTTCATGTTTGGTTTGTTTTCTTGGAAGTTTTGATTGAGCAAATGAGATTTCACACCAAGGGATTATACTGTGATGATGTCTGTTTCTACTGGACTAGCTTTGAGATTCAAATTGGCCCTCACCATATTTTGTTTGTATCAATGACATTTGGTCAAGTACTTCTTGCATACTAACCTTTCAAAGAGGACAAAATACACTATTTCTGATTCTGATTCCATACTAATCAAGCTTACTGAGACATGAAAATGAAAATGAAACCAATTTTATTGGTTTGCACCGAGTATAAAATATACATAATAAAGAATTGCATCAAAATGAGGTCGTCAATTTAGTCTTCAGAAAAAGCAAGTCACTTTTCCGGAGTGTTATTTACCTCAGAGAACACAGTATCGAACATTTGCTTTGGTTTCACTTCCCGTCACACTTGAATTCTATGTTGCATTCATCTATTTTGCTCTGTCAAATGAACAGAATGATAAGCAGCAGTTGCTAGTCAATCCTTAACTGGTGAAAATGTTGGGACTGTTGAAGATGCCTCAGGGATCTTTTCTCCAACATAAAGTCCACAGAATGTCATTGAAGTCTCGTAGTCTCTGCAAATATGCAGCTGAAAATCAGTAAGCTGCGTTTGCTTGAGTTTTCTCCGGCTTTCTTAATTCCTTTGCAATGTAGTCTCAACATATACTTACAGTATAAGCCCAAAAAAGAAGAGCGATATAAAGAATGAGTTTCTCAGAATTTATCAATCAGAACATCCATCTTGGTGATGAATTTCCTGCACTTAAACGAGGTGGTCTGGTTTGTGGCTCCAAGTTGTTCCGTTTTTTCATGATTGAAGATACAGTCGGGCTGTAATAGTCATTACTCCTTTGCGAAGTTGCCCCTTGGGAGTAAACCTTTCTCCCTTGCATAATGCTCCTCTTCGGTTCTTGCATTGCCCTACGAGCTGCTGAATCTTTTGAAACCGGCCCCCATCTATTGTAGTTAACACAACTTTGGCTTCTTCCTACTTGCTGAAACCTTCCCCCTTTAGGACTTGGATAGTTTCTGCTTTCAGCAGTTTCTGCAGAGTACATTGTCGTTTCTCCATCACTGCTGTATTCGTTTTGAGCTTCCAATACCTCTGTGAGACAGCAACTTGATTCAACCTCACTATGGGCCCCATTAACAGATCCAGTAGAGGCAACTTCAGCATCTGCCACAGGGCTTAGCTGGCCAATGTCACTAGAATCTTCTTCTCTCGCTTTGTTGATACAATTATCATCAGAGTTGGACATGGTCTTTCTGACATGCGGTGGTGACCCAGCAGTTTTGATTATCCTTGGTGGAAAGTTAATATCCAAAAGCTGGATTTGAGTACTCCCATTCTTCCCAACTGGTGTTGAAGTTAACTTCCGTGACTCAAAAATTTCAGGAGTTGGAATTCCCTGGACATGAGTGATAGCATGCGGAGTAATTACTGCTTCCTCTTCCAAATTAGTGGCAACAGCAGAACAGCTTGGTCCAGGATCTTCCCTAGGTCGGGGCAATTGGTTTGAAGATGATGGTGTCCCGTCATTTTCAGCTTCAGTTGACTTAAAAACACGCCGCATTGTGAAGGATGCACAAGAATGCTCACTTCTTTGACCAGCAGACATCAGCCGAATCAGCGGTAACTTGGGTTTGTTGAGGTCATCAAGGCTTCCTTCCCAGTGTTGGTTCAACCAGTCGCATATGATAGGGATGGGTATACCAAATTGCATGGGACAGTCTTTCCATGCTGATAATTGGGATGGGGAAGTTGATGAGGATTTTAAGTTGGGAGATGTTGCTAGCTTCATAGGATCACACACCATAAAGGCTAGATTGCCATGAACATCAAAACCAGCAGAACCCGGCCTCCAAGTTATTCCATCAGTTGACAGCTTTATAAGGTTGTCAGTGGCTATTACCACTTTTCCTTCACCAACTGTCAACTCCTTTTTCTCGCTATAACCTAACAGGTAAACGACATTACCCAGCTCGAGATTAGGTTTAGAACAAGTTTTCAGGTAGTGAGGTTGCTGAACATGTGCATTTGTGTCTCCATCCATGACGTCAAGGCCCACTATAGTCAGATCTAGTACGGAGCTGGTAATAAAGAACCTGTAATGAGAAGTAAATGACCATGTGCTAAACATAAAAATGAGATGGCCTGAGAAAAGGAAAAAATTTGTTTGACCAGGTACACAAATATACACAAGTATTATGCATAACATTCAGAAGCATTCGCTAGTCAGAAAGCAAAACAAAGCTAAGCATTCAATCTGACAAAAATGAGGAGATCTAGTGCCTAATTGCAGTCAACTTCTAGAATTTTCCCCCTCAAACAAAAAATGGAGAAGAAAAGAGGAGAACGTACTTTAATGAGGTGAACCGGGTAACAACAGTTAACCAATAATTCTTAATCTCTTTCCTAATTTTCCTCCCCAACCTCCGCATCCATCTTCCCTTCCTTTATCTCCCATTTCTCTAGCCACAGTGACATCTGATGTATTTTCAGTTCAAGAGCCATTTATAACGATTGCAGTGTACCCAGTACAGTTTACCTCCATAAGAACACAACATATAACAATACTCAGATGCTGAACAAGTAATTTGATCAACACAAGCTGACATAGAACCTTCAACTTCATAATCCAAAAGCTAATCTGATGAAAGTAATAAAGCATTCATACTTGGCCTGCTAACATGATTACATGAGAAGTTCTATTCCTTTTTTTCTCATGATCAGAAAGATGTTAGCTAAATGACAGTTTACAGATCAATGTTGCATCTTTTATAACCTACAATTATTTATTGGCAGCCTGTCAAACAAATTCGAACCTGATTATAATTAAAATCAATTCACCTTGAGCTGCTGAACACTAACACAAGAAGGAAATGACTTACATATACATCAACATGCATGCATACATACATGCATTTTAATTTATTACGCACTATCTAAAGCCACAAATGCCATCAGCGACTAGAGATGGATTTTTTATAGCTCAAAATCCAAGTTCTTACATAGATTGAATGCCCAAAGACCTGCCTCATCTTCTGTGAAACATCAAATTTGTAGTGGGGAGCTTAGAAGATGTAATCCTCGTTGCATCTTATCCAGACGTTCTCCTGCTCTCTTGTTATATACATCATATCAGGCAAATGCAGGAATTGATATGCCACATATCTCTACTTTTGTTTCAGAAGGCCAAGTGTGATATCCATGCACAGTAATCATGCTTAAGTTGCTTTAACCAAACAATTAATGACTCCAATCTGAACCATTGCTATGTGATTGATTATCATCAACTACACCTCAACTCAAACTAGTTAGGGATCAACAATTGAATCCTCTATATATTCCACCCTATTTGGGCCATTCCATCAGTCCTAATCTTATGATTGAATTCTTAAATACCTTTCAACATATACATTCACTGCAAAATTTGTGACTCGTGGGAATAAAGGATCAAGCAAAACAAATTTCAGAAGCAGTAGAACTCACTTGACTAGGCGATCCGACTAGCCCTTCATGTAACTCTAGTATGTTTTGATCTAGGGGGAAACAGACAAATTATTACTACCCCGTAATCCTAGTATTTCCTTCTTTAACTTGGGAGTGTTTATGAGGTTCTTTGAGTTACTATTTTCCCTTTCTGGGAGGGAAATCGTATAATTCAATTCAATACGTACAAAGTACTTATAAGATTCTGGCTTCTACAAGTAGTGTGATTTTTAAGCAATTCAGCTAATAAACACCCTAAACAATATTAATTGACATAAGCATCAGGCTGAACAGTGCAGTCTTCGCATGGAAACAACCTGCATTATGGACACAAATGATTGGATACTAACAAATGAAACAATAGCAGCTGCTTCTTCCTTGACCTCATACTCAAACTGCACATATGGTGATGTATGCACCTCTATCCTTTTGTATGACTTCAAGATCCGATGCATGGAGTGATCCAAGATCAATAAGCCCACCTACCACCACCAGAGCTAGTTTGATGTGCTTTTTATCATCAACAGTCATTTTCCATGTAAGAGGTGAACAACAGAGTGCCTGGTGGAAAGGTTAGTTTGAGGATTGTCCCAACACCACCATCCGCTTCACTAAAATCAATCTTGTGAATGACATTACAGAGTTCACTAACAAGAATATTTGCAAAAGCTGAATCCTGACATACACCTTTCAAGCTTCTTTGGCGGGACTACTACAATCTATTCAATAATTGTGACAACATACAGTGATGGTGGTAGTCTGGTAAATCAAGAAGGTGCATGGGAAATAGCGGTTTGAGAAAGAACTGTTTTGACTACTAATTACTAAATACTATTCTTTCCTGTAGCCATATAAATATTATGTATAGCTTCAAAAGACTATCAATAATAAATATTGGAGCTTGCAAGGATGTCAATGCCACATAAAGAGAAGGTCTGTTGACGGGAAATATGATTCCGATAGATTCTTATACATTGTTGATGATGGAAGACCAATGATTTGATGCATGAGGCGTTGTTTCTATCTAAAAAAAGGGCAGCCCGGTACACTAAAGCTCCAGCTATGCGCGGGGTCCCGGAAGGGTCGGACCACGAGGGTCTATTATACGCAGCTTACCTTGCATTTCTGCAGGAGGCTGTTTCCACCGTTTGAACCCGGTTTGTGGGGAAGGGCCAGACCATGAGGGTCTATATTGTACGCAGCCTTATCATGCATATCTGCAAGAGGCTGTTTCTACGGCTTGAACTCGTGACCTCCTGGTCACACAACTTTACCGATTACTTCAAAGCTCCCATTCGTTATTTTGTTTCTATCTACTATTATCTAAAATAATCAATTTATTAATGACCGGACGAAACCAAGAAATAACCCCTCACGTGCGAAATTATAGAAGATCCCCTTTGAGATTACAAAGAGTAAACATTTCACCAAAAATAGTCGAACAAACTAACGGAATCTTACGTCTATATATTAGGTGTTCAATAGACCAAGACAAGCAGAATAGAGGAAAGTTTTTTCACCCTTTGGAGTTTGGAGTCTGAACAGAGACGTTACAATAAAACAGCAGCAAAATACAACCCAATCTCAAATTAGTTGGAGTCAACCATATGAATCATATGTATCACTTTCCACTCTATAAAGCAAACACTGAATACAAAGATAAAAGTCAATAAGAAGAAAAGCTAACCTATGGGGGAAAAGGCAAGCGACGGCACCGTTTCGTAGACGGATCTCAGCAGCTTCAGCAGCAGCCACAGAAGGAAGATTTACATGGGTAGTGAGCAGTAGATTCCGGTGGATCAAGAAACCAGTGCCACTCACAGCTATATGAGCCATGGCAGGACCTTTGCCTGAAAAAATGGCAGCTTTCATTTTCTCAGACTTGCCACCCCCACTACAGAAACACCAAGAATCCACCAAACCCACCATTGTTATAGCTATAACTCAAATGGGGTGCGTCTTTCAAATCAAGAAAATGTGTAAATTTAGATCCAGAATTGAAGGTGAAATTGCATTTTAGCTCAAAATGCCAGTTTGTGACATCTGCCAGGTAGTTTCACACCAGTCTATAAGGGGTGTGGTGACTATCATTGAATATGATGCATAAGGATTATAGAAAGACAACGTACTGCAGAGAAATGGGGGACAAGTCGCTCAAAATATGCTTAAAAAATGGGTTTTTTTCAAATCCGAATATAATAGGGAAAAATGTAAAATCTCTGACAGGAGATTTTACAGGGATGAGCAGGAGGCAGGAAACAGCAGAAATGGTAAGTATTATTTAGTTGAATATTTTTAATATTTCTTCTGGTCAAAATTATAGAATAAGAAAAGTAATTATGCACAACATGGAAAAGATTAACATAATAAAAAATATTGGATTAGTTTAATCAAGAAGTGAAACATAAGTAATGGTAATATAACAAT
>JACEIK010000204.1:191771-206420 GCA_018107945.1 Datura stramonium | reverse complement strand
CAATATATATACATTATGGGATATTGGTAATTATTTTTTCACAAATATTGCTAAATACCAAAATCTGGTTGTTTTTGGTTTTTAGAATTTGTGAAATCCCTACTGACAGCCTCTGCTTCGTTGAGACTCAATTGTATATTCCCTTCACAAAGCGCTCGTTTTCTCGTCGGAGATTCTTCGCCGGAGAAAGGTCCGTTGAGATGGGAAGCAGCAGCGGGAGCGATGTAGAAGCGGGATTTGCGAAGCTACAAGGTGAAGATTTCGAGTATTACATGCAAACTTACTCCATAATCCTCGGCCGGAATTCCAAAAAATCAACGGTGGACGTCGATTTATCATCTCTCGGCGGCGGCATGAATATCTCCCGCCACCATGCTCGCATCTTCTACGACTTCCAGCGACGCCGTTTTGCCCTCGAAATACTCGGCAAAAACGGATGCTCAGTTGAAGGTGTCCTTCACCTTCCCGGTAATCCACCCATCAAGCTAGATTCTCAAGACCTTCTTCAGATCGGAGATAAAGAGTTCTATTTCCTCCTTCCTGTTCGTAGCATCCTTGGTGGGCCTAGACAACATGTCAATGTGAATTATCCGGTGGCCGGTCCTGCAGCCGTGGCTCATCATCACCAGCAGCAGCTTTTGTCACCGTCTCCAGCGGCAAATGTAGGTGTGGGGTATGGTGGAGCAGGAAAAAGGGACCTGTTCAGAGGGAGAGAGTATTACGAAAAGGAAGATGATGATGATGATGGTGGTGGTGGTGGTTCTGTGGGTAAGAAGATGAGGAGGGGTGAAGGCGTTGAGGGTGGCGGCTATGGGTATGGTTCGTGTGGTTCAAGTGGGAAGGCTTCGATTTCTGGGCAACTAGGTCAGTAAGTTTTATATCTGTTTTCTGGTATTTGTTCAGGAAAACTTTAATCTTGGTTAACCATGAGGTTCTAACTTGTCCATTTTCGCGAGCATTTGTTCTCTTTTTGTATAAAACCGTATTTATACAGGGATACTTTGTATTAGGATTTTGTATTTCAATTGAGCTCCATTGAATTAGCCTCCATCTTAACTTCTGTTCGTGGGATGATAACTGAGGATTGTGAAGGTTTCATTATACTCGTGAAGTATAAATACGAAAAAATTGCACATTCTTTTTAATGTAAGGAGTTATTGACATTTCCATACCGGTGTTTCCCTGAACAACGTTGTGGATAGTGGTGCTTTTGTTCTGTAAAATTACCCTATTGACAATGGCGCACCGTGTTTTCTTCTTTAGACCATCCTGAAAATGCAATACCTTAAACAGGGGTGATTAGTTCCATGGCTTTAGCTCCAGTCAATAGATGCTTAAAATATGTATAGATTAAGATTTTTGTTGTAGACTCTTGCTACAGCATCTGGAGATGGACAAAAAGATTTTCAGCTTTTGCTTCGGACAGAGTTTTATGCTTGCATTAGTATTTCAAAATTGCTGCCCCATGAGAGCTACAAGTCATAAATTTGCTCGACCTTTTGGTAGACTCGGTTATGAAATTACCAAAGCATAAAAGTGGCTTGCTGTGATGGCAAGCGACTTTGTAACCTCTAATGTTGATATACGTTGATTATTTGGTGCATACTCCTCCTGGAATTTGCAAATCCATAGTGTCTTACAATCTTCAAGCTTCAGGGATGGAAACTTCATTTTTGATCATGTAATAGTAATAGTTTTTATTTTTATTTTTTTCCTTTTGCCTTCTCTTTCCTAGAGCCCCTTTGATAATTGGTTTTGGTTGTCTGTTGTTTCTCTTTTCTGAATAACGACACCACCATGTACCTTTTTGTATTGGCCTTTTACTTGTTGGCCAAAAACATGATTATACCTCCTCAAAGTTCCAATTTGTTGGTTATAAAAAAAAAAAAGAAGATATACCTCCTCAAGGTTCCAATTATGTGGTTATCAAAAAAAGAAATTAAATAAATGATATACCTCCTCAAGGTACTTTGGACTATTATCCAAGGTAACGAGGAGATCAACGAGGATGTCGCCTCACCGTATTGTTGAGGATGGATGAAATGGAATCTCATGTTCGGAGTCTTTTGTGATAAAAAGATGCCAACAAAACTTAAAAGCAAGTTCTACAAAGTGGTGGTTAGACAGACTTTGTTGTAGGGGCGGAACGTTGGCCAGTAAAGAACTCTCACGTTTAGAAAATGAAAGTTGCGGATATGAGGATGTTACGGTGGATGTAATAGAAATAGAAGTGAGGATTTTCAGAATAAGATCTGAATGGTTTCGGTAGAGGATAAGATGCGGCAAGGCAAGACTAAGATGGTTCGGGCTTATGAAGCGGAGATGCATGGCTGCCCCAATACGGAGATATGAGAGGTTGACTATGGATGGTTTCAGGAGAGGTAGAGGTAAACCGAAAAAGTATTGAGGAGAGGTGATTAGACAGAACATGACACAGTTTCAGCTTGCGGAGGACTTGACCTTAGATATATAGGAGGGTATGGAGGACACAAATTAGGGCAGAAGGTTAGTAGGTAGCAGCGTATTGTCTTGCTTTCCGTCCTTATTAGTAGTCGTAGTATTGCTCATGTAATTTCTTGTCATTCGGTTTATGTTACTGTCTGTTGTTCCTTGTACATCGGTTATCGTATTGTTGTGGTGTTGTTTCTATTATGTTACTATCTGTTGTTTTTGTTGTTATTTGTTGTTTCTCGTACTTCCTTTACTTCTTTTTCGGGACTACTTTGGATTATTTTTCCTGGAGTCGAGGGTCTATCGAAACAACCTCTCTACCTCCAAAGTAGGAGGAAGATCTTCGTACACTTTACCTACCAAACCCCACTTTGTGGGATTACACTGGGTATGTTGTTGTTGCACCTCCTCAAGGTACTTTGTTCCTGCAAACTATCCAGTAGTCAAAGTTGGATTTGAATTGCCAGTTAATGAGGGATCCTTTAAATCTTTGGAAATGAGGAGAGATAAAATGATCAACCAAGGAAAAGACCATCAAAAGCTTGCTGATCTGAGAACATTTAACTGCATTTTACCATTTTTAAGAAATGGTGTTTATTTTTTTTTTCCGGGTGAAAGTCATCACCAGGCTATATATTGAGGCTTATGTTCATCAATTTTTTCTCTTCTTGATTATCTAGGATACTCAACACATGGCATTTCTAGTCAAATAGGATCAATTTTGATGGGAAAGTTGGAATATTTTCTCTATGCTTTTCTAACTACATTGAGTCTGCACAATGTTTTGGGGCAAGGTCTGCGTACACTCTGTCCTCTCCAGACCCAACTTGTGGAATTACACTGGGTATATTGTCATTGTAGCTGTATTGAGTCTGCACAAAATTTTGGCTCCTAGATGTTTCAACTATATTTGCACTTGTTCACCCAACTATAGAAATACTTTTTTTGATCGTTAAAAATGTAGTGTATTAAATGTTCAACAACCAGAAGGTGTTGTGGGGAATTTACAAAGGGTTGCTGTACATATTGTGTAATGAGCTCAAAAAACAATTGCTATGTTACACCAAAATAACAGTTGGGATAAACATCTTTACTTAGTACTAACTACAGATTCTGATCTGCTTTCAAAAATCCTTGCATTCCTTTCCTTCCAAATGGTTCATCGTACTACCGAAGGGAGAGTATTCCATGTTTTCATCTTTCTCTTACCCAGACCTTTTGAGTATCAGCGTTGGAGCAATTCTTTTGTCGTCCTTGGCATTGTCTAGTTAACCCTGATGGTGTTCAGAACAAAGTCCCAGATCTGTCTAGTGAATGTGCAGTGATTAAAAAGATGATTGGCCTCCTCATTGTGCCTCTCAGTCTCTGACACAGTGCACATCTACTACAAATGATCACTCCTCTTGTCCAAAGGTTATCTTGAGTTAAGCACTGTTCGTGACCCACCAGCCATGAGAAGCACTCCACTTTCAATGATGCCTTGTTTCTCCAAACACATTTCCATGGCCAACTGGGGATTTGGAAGGATGGCAGTAGAGTTCCTTAAGAACTGGTAACGTCCTTTAACAGAGAATCTTCCTCTGAATCTCCTTTCCACAGTAAAGAGTCAGCTTTGGGTTGTAGGAGAGTGTGACTTTGCAACCGGCGAAGCAAAAAAGTGACACTATCCAGCTCCCAATCTTTGATGGCTAGCCTAAGATTCAAGTTCCAGCCCTGTTCAGACCAGCAATCTGAGATGGTAGCATCCTGATTCTGAGAGATACGAAAGAGAACTATCTGGCTGTTTTCAGTCGTTTTCACTTCAATTTTGTATTGTTTGAAGCTATTGGAAAACATCTAAAGACCAAAGCAGCTAAATCATCAATTTAAATATCAAATGTCTACATTGCAAGTGGGATGACTTCATTTATTTCTGCTTAGAGTTGACATCATTTATCTCTTTGTGATTTCCTTGTTCTCAAAAAGGAGATCAGAAAGGAGAAAAAAAACTAAAAGTTCATTGCAAAATATGTTTCATCCACAAATATTAGAAATTTGTTTCTGTAGAGAGGCCTGTACTCCTTAGGGGAAGATACTTTGACAAGTGTTCCTGAGTAGCAAGTGGCCGAGTGGTTGTGTATAAAAAAGAAGCATAATTATCAAGAATTTGAATGATAAATGGTGATGTTGTTAATTTGCGGCATCTCTGAATAGATAACAAATTAATTGGTCTTAGACTCATTGGTCGTATTAATTTGGAATTGAAGTGTAGCTGATTGATTGGCAGTTATTGGCCTTCTAGAGGTACTTAAAGCATTGTTTCACCCCTAAATATGCATTTCAAAGATATTTGCTGCAGATTAGTAAATTAATCTTAGATGTGGTCAGACCTGTACTATTCTAATGATGTCACTAGGAAAACAATAGAAGTCTTAAATTTTTTTGGCATATGTAAGAAAATTCGTACATACATTTATAACATGATATGAATGCAGGATTTCATTTTTTTACCTTTGTATCCTTGTACATTTGTACTCCACTGCTACTGCAGCACTATTCTTGCGTATATGATTTACAAAGTATAGCGAAAAATGTAACTGTCTAGGATCTTTATCTCAACATCTTTTGGAACCTGTTTTAATCAGTCCGAAATATGTTAGAGCTTGATATCTGAGTATGAAAGTTATTTGGCTGAAAACTTCTTGCAGATAAGAAGATGGATGGAAGATTGCGTGCCGACCGAGATGCCGACAATCAGCAGCTCCTGCAGTTAGAAGAAAAGGATGTTGTGTCATCTGTAGCTAATGTGCTTTCTGATCTTTGTAGTCCAGGAGAATGGATGCCAATGGAGAAGCTTCATGCTGAGGTAATTTTAAAGCTAGATATATATATATATGTCATACGAGACACTTTTATTTTTCAAGAAAAGACTAGACTAACAAACGGGAAAAACTATTGCTGTATTATTTCCTCCCTCCATTTTATTCCCCTGAATTCTCAGAATGTGAAGTTAAATTTCGGTCAATCAAGTACACTATTTAAGGCATAACTGGCCACTTTCCCCCTTTCTGAACTTTGATTTTTCATTTTCTGTTGCTCATTTTCCTCTTGAAATTCAAGTGGCTATTATCTTTTCTGTTGATTTTCCCATCATCCACTTAAATTTCATGTAGCTATTTCTTTTATTATCTTTTCTGTTGATTTTCCCATCATCCACTTAAATTTCATGTAGCTATTTCTTTTATTATCTTTTCTGTTTTCTCTCTGCTCTCCCTGATCATCTTTCTCTTGATATCACTGGCCTTGACAGCAAGGCCTATATCTGAAATTAATTTATCCACTAAAGATAAAGACTCAGACTGAAATTTTTCCAGAGATTTGACATCTTTTAGGTATCCATAGGCGAGAGTTAAATTTTCTTCAATTATAGTTCTTATTAATTCCTGAGACCTGATTCCTAATACCTGAAGACCCATAGGCGAGGGTTCCATGTTGCACATATTATCTCTCTGTCAGTTTGCTTGTTGAGCCTGCACTTCGGAACTGTCTACTTTTTATTTGCAGGCCAGTTTAAATGGTAGATCATTTTCAGCTATCAATGGGTGAAAGAAAAGAAATGTGTGGTTATATATGCTTTCCTTCTTGTTTTATGCTAGTTCAATAGTTCTTTATGAAGGGGCTCGGGTGGTGGGTCTGGAAGAACTCATCTTCATGTCATGTGAAGAGGCAGTTCTCAATGAAAAATATAATATTGACATAGCTTTGTCTCATGATCTAAAATCGATCCAAAACAATACTGATTTATCATTCCATTAGCATACCACATACCATTTACTGCTTCATCATCATGGTAATAGTTGGATAATTCCCTCCCCATTTTTGGGTCGTAGGCACATAAACTTTTGTATTTTGTTTGAGAGTTGGACTTTTTGGCTGATAGTCAGCTTATGTTACTGCAGTTGGTTGAACACTATGGTGATACCTGGCACCATAGTCGTGTGAGGAGGTACCTAACATCGGAGGATTATCCCATCCCGGAAGCCAAATCGAAGCCATGGTATGGATTGCTGGTGCTGTTAAGGAAGTATCCAGAGCATTTTGTCATCAATACCCGATCCAAGGGACGAGCAACTTTGGAGTTGGTTTGTCTTGTCTCACTACTTCCATGAGAACTTGTTGACAATTTTTAGACGTTTACCTTATAGCTTTAATTTAGCTTCAAGCCAGTGGTGTCAAACACGGGGCCAGAACTAGGCGGCCAGAATTACTTGGTACTTTTGCTAGTGTGAGGCAGCAGATACCTTATATAATAATGGAGGTGTGCACAAGCTAGGTGAACACCGCTATTTTAAAGATGATATTATCTCTGAGCCAAAATTGCTTAGTAATTTCTTTTCCCTCCAAACCATTTTTCAAACTTTCTAGAAACATTCAAAAACGAGCAAAACAAATTGAAGGATTCATCTATTTATTAGTATATTAATAATATAAGGTCAGTTGCAAATTTGAATGTTAAAACTTTTTTGGAAGGTCGACTTTACCTCAATAGTTCATGACCTTTCTTTAGTCTGTACGGAATATTATTGAGATATAATTTTGTTCAGCTGAGGATTTATCAGAAACTTTCTCTCTATCTTCTCAAGGTAGAAGTAAGGTTTGTGTATACTTTATTCTCTCTAAACTTCAGTTACGGAGTTATACTAGTTTGTTGTAGTTGTCAGATTATTGGGATACCGTAATAGCAATTATATAAATTTTCACTATTCATATAGGCTTTACATATGATTTAGCTTTATTAAGTCAATAGAAAGAAGAAAAAAAAGGAGAAACGAAGTTTATGTTATTGATTTAGAAATTTCAAGCAATTATATGATATTTTTATATTATACGCACTCCTAGAAAATCTGCTTACCCTTATAAAGTAAGATAAGTTTCACTAAATTTTTCTTAATTAAATAGCATCTATTTAACAGAAGAATTAATCTGAATAATTGTTCACTTAATCATATAAATCATGTATAATTAGTGTATAGTTCATGTATTACGGCTAGAAAAAATAAACAGTAAATCTAATCGACTATTTATATACATTTATCTATTTAATATGACTTTTTAATTATATAAAAGCATACTTATCTAAATAAAGATAAATTTGTTAAAAAATTAACATAAAAAAATAATTTACTTTGACCTAAATGTAAAAGTTGAAAACATCATATAATATAAGGCGGAGGGATATACTAGTGCCAGTAATTAATTAGTGAAACCAAAGAAATCAACAAAGAAACGTCTGGGCTATGTTCAGTATTCCCAATTAACTTTAGCCCATATGGTCTCAATTGTCGGCCCATTACCAATTACCCAACTTATATAAGGCTTTTGAATAGCGAATTAACAAACAGAAACTGAGAGTGAGCAAAGCGGAGATTAGGGTTTTGTGTATCTGACTATTTGTTGCCGACCAACGACGATGATCTACGACGTGAATTCGCCGCTTTTCCGATCCTTCCTCAGCCAGAAGGGAGGCGCCTCCGATAAGAGGTACATACAATTCATTCGTTTAACTCTAAATTCATCGTCGCGCAATGTTCTTATGCAATGTTTTCCGATTTTATGTTCGTGGAGGTTTTATTCTGTAGCTCAAACGTTATTAGGCTTACATTTTTCAAATTGTTAACCTAACCTATAACCGGAAAAGTCTGAAAGGGTAAAATAAAATAGCTTCTGAGGTGGTTTTTGCCTGCTTTCGCCGTTGTTCTATGAACATCAATTTTGAGATGGTGTATATTTACTTGAAAATAAAGATTCCAAATTACAAGTCTGTCAGGTTTCTTTTCACGTTATCTATGCTATATTGCATGCCCGTTCCTTTGTTCATTTTCTTTTTATGTGCAATCTTTGTATAAATTTTATATTCAAATATCTCAATTAGTTATGTTCTATTGCAAACATGTCTTTGACCAGTAGAAAATATGTTTGACAGGCAGTTGTTTGAATGTTTTTGTGTCCAGAACTATATTAAGCCCTGAATATAATTTTCATGCTTTGTCAATGTAGTTCCTTGCAACTGTTAAGTGTGTTTGTAGGACTGAAATTTGTTCAATTTCAGAAATAACAAGATAAGAAAACATGTTTGATTTCAGCTTATTCTAACCTTTAAGAAGGTAAAGCAATCTCAGTCAAAATGATGAGAGATTTTCCTACTAAATGTCATGTATCTGAACACGTAGCATCTCCTGTTGCCTGGCAGGATACGCTATCTTGCCTAAAATTGTTTTTGATGTGATCTTGTCTAAATGACAATCTGTAGAGATTCTTGTTAAGAAGCTGCTGCTTGTGTCAAGTCAGCTCTTCAATTATCAAAATCATCACATAGACTGTCTAAGGTAATAGTGCTTCCAATGGGTTTTAAGTGCAATATTCAGAGCTTTCTTAAGTGGTCTTTTCTTTTTGAAGCAGCTGCTTGTGGCAATCAGCTCTTCAATCAACGAATGTGTCTAAGATGGCTTAAGTACTTGTTATTTGGTTTTAAGCTAAGTTGCTTTCTTCAGAAATACTGCCGGGTGTGTGTCAGATACTCCAAATAGTTTTTGTAGGATCTGAGCAACATAGGTTTTAAATGCAATAAGATAATTATTGAGAACATTCCTATCTTTAGCTAATGTAGTTTTCGTGTCAACTTGGTGTGGTCCAGTTCCTTCCTTACCTCAATGTAGTAGTCAAAGCTTTTTCATTTTGTTGCAAGGCATTTTATGAGTCCGTTGTAGTTGTTTCCTTATGTTTTGGATCTTCTCTTCATGCTCAAGCTGGTCTCTCCATGATGGATATACTTGTGTCTATTATGCACATCTTTACACATGTGAACTTCATTTTGATGTTTAATACACCAGCAGCCCCTCATAACTTTTTGTTTTATTATCTAGGAAAACCGAAGAGCAAAAGCCTAAGGAACAGAGGCCGAAAGCAAGTGAAAACAAGCCTGTTATGAATGAGTGAAATCTGCCAGATGTAAACTTATTTTATAATATCTGCAATTTTGTTAAACAACTCTTTTGGAAGATGTTTGATCATGTGCTGCATTTGACATTTGAATAGATCATATATCTTGTAAGATATTTGATTTTAATTTCCTATCCAAACTTTTGATTTTGGGACGACAGCCGAGTGGCTGTTGCAATTTCAATCGAATCGCCTCGCTGGCTTCAAGTGACTCGAAATAAATCATTTGGAACTGTATAAATGACCAGTTTGACAAAGTGGCTTTAGAACTCGAGAAACACTAGTGGGGAACTATTGAGGTATGGAATATGGTTTATCCATTGACATCATATCAAGGTACAAATTATTATAGGGAATTGTTTTTAGCAAAAGGTAGCAATTTTGCTTTCTCAAGCTGTTTGGTTTAACAAATCATTATGGGATGCTAGAAGAGCATCTCCGTGACAGAGCTCTAGAAGGGGAAAAGTGTTTATTACGCAGTTATGTTAAATACTTAGAATATGTTATTTGTTTAAATATATTCGTTCTGTTTCATTTTAATTGTTAGGATAAGATTTGCACATTCATTAAGAAAAAATTAACAGGGATGGTGATTTGACTAATATAATCTTATTAATTTTTTGAAAATATACAATAATAATTTTTTTTCACATTTTAGAATGACTTTACGTATTAAGGGTAATTGGAAAAACATGATCAATTATTTTTTGAATTTTAAAACTAATAAGTATTTTGAAATAACTATTTTTATTATACTTTACGTTTAAAAAGAAACAGAGGGAGTATCAGTAAGCTTTAGGCATATTTCAATTGGGAATGGTGTATATATTCAAAGGAGATTGACATAATATTTTATGCAGTTAAGTGTCTAAACACTTACGAGCACAACAACAAGAATTTCAATTCTTATAGAAATATTTCAATCATATATTTAAATATTTAGTTAAAATGAATCGTAATTGAATGTCCAAATGAAATTTAGTAACAAATTTAATTGCGGTCTATTTAGAATGGACTATGAGAAGTCCAAAGGAGTAAATTGGTCATCAGATTATAACCAGAGCGAATGTACATCAAATTCACCTAACTGGGATGAGTAATAAAAGGGCAATCATAAAGATCCAAACGTGGTGTTAGGTAACTTTTGACGAAAATGGCAAATTTTGGTAAAGAAGACAAAATTAAAATTCCTAAGGAGAATGAGGATGCCCCTTTATCTTTTTTAAGGTGGCTTTTCTTTATTTTATTTTGTGGATCAATGATAATATTATTTTTTTCTCACATTATTAGTGAAATTTGCGACAACAAGTAGATTACTAATTTTATCAAATTGTCAATTAACATTTATTAAAAATTTCACAATAAGTTACTTGATTATGTAATTTCTTTTATCCTACCAATCTATATAAATTAAACTCTATTTTTGCACATAAATTGAGGTTGAAGGTAACAAGATATGCAAGTATGTAATTGTGATAACATAATAAATATAGTAAGTTAAAATACTATAACTTTCTTGTGTTAATGTATATTAATTAAGCTTCTTAGTTAATATGATGAATGTATAACAATTATTTTTTGAAATAATATTTTTTATAGCAGTCAACCTTGTTTTAAAAAAATTATTTTTCATGTGATGTTATATCTTAGGTTTTCACATTTCACATAAAAAAAAATCATTCAGATAAATAATATTATTTAAAATAATTATTCGATTATTTCCTTTATTCACGCCGCATTTACCATTATTATTATACATATTTCTTCCCTAAATAAGACAGAGCACAAGATTCTTTTCTTTTTTACTTCTTTTTCTCCATTTCTCCTCCATCTTCCAATTTTTCAATTCCCCCCTTGTTCTCCACTAGCCCTCAGGAATAAAAATGCCTGAGCTGTTCTTATCAATCAGTTCTACAAATCCTCAATTTTCTACTCTTTTCTATCTCTGACTTCCTTCATTCTCTCTCACCCTTCTTTGCTTCTCCTTCTCCATTCTCTTCTTTCTTCAACTTGTAAAAATCATATCTTTTCTCTCCCCTCATCCTTTGCTTTAACTCCATCCCCAAAGATTATGGTTGCAGAGTGATAATGAAACTGAGGATTTTTGGTGTTCCGGAGATTTTAAATTCTTCAAAATGGTGTTTTTAGGACACCCTTTTGAATTCTTTGACTGTAAATCAGCTGAGGGAAGTGAAAGTCCAATTCTTGAAGGGACCCCAGTTGAGTTCTGGGACTGTAAATCAGTTGAGGGAAGTGAAAGTCCAAATCTTGTAGAGACCCCAGTTGAATTCTGGGACTATAGATCGGCTGAGGGAAGTGAAAATCGAAATTTTGTAGAGACCCCAGTTGAATTCTGGGACTGTGAATCAGCTAAGGGAAGTGAAAGTCCAAATCTTGAGTCTACATGTTATGATAGTGGCTCTATCACAGCCATATGTGATCATTATCAGTATCTAAGAGATAAATTGGGAGAAAATTCAGCTGAAACGGGGAGTACCAGGGGCATAATGAAGAAGAAGATACTGGAAGACTTCTTGAAAGAATTTGATGTGTTTGAAAATCTGACATGGGGTGATACTGTTGAAGAGAAGAAAATTGAGCCAAAGGGCACAAAGGTAGATAAAGCCAAAGATTGGAAAAGGACACTGGCATGCAAATTTTATGAGGAAAGGCACAATGCTAGTGATAGCACTACTGGTGAAGGAATGGATTTGTTATGGGAAAAGTATGAAATGGACTCTATAATGAAGAATGTAAAAACAGATAATAATAATAATAGTAATACAAAGAAGAAGATGAAGAGAAAAGGAGAGCTGAAGAGCTATGTAAAAGAAGAAAAGATAAATGAGCACATTGAGCAGTTGTGTTGCTTACAGGCACTTAAGTTCTCAGCTGGGAAAATGAATTTGGGAATGGGAAGGGCTAATCTTGTGAGGATTTCTAAGGCAATTAAAGGGTTTAAATGGATTCAACATGTGAGCAAGAATAACAAGAAGGTGCATTGTGGAGATAGATTCTAGAGTTGTGATATTACTTTCTATGAATAAAACTAGCAGCTAAAGAAATTATTTGTAGTAGTATAATATATGTATCTCTCCAGGTAACTTCTGCAGTGAATTCCTTGTATTTGTCATATATTGTAGCTACATGACAAGAACTAAACGTTTTATCCGTAACAACTATTTCTGTATCCCAAGCAAGTTGAGGTTGGCTATATAACTTCCTTCTAACCATGCCTCTCAATTTAAGGTCGTTTCTATTTCGTATTATAAGAATTCATCATAAATTGACTAGTTCTACACTAGTTGTCAACCTATGGCAACCCTCTTCCTATATCAAATCTCAACAGTAGTCAAGTAGTGCTGTTTGATCAAAGGTTATTTTGCTGTCTGGCTCTATTTTGCCTACTTGCACAGCAGTAAAATGCAGAGGAATTCTAGAAATCTAAAGGTTAAGATATATTTGGAAAATATCAGGACCCCACAATATAGTTACACATAAAGGAGCTAGGGCAAGAATCTGCAGATCAGCTAGTATAATGCAATGCAGATTTTGGCAATTAGGCCTAAAACAAGATAAACAATATTGTAAAAAAAAACAGTAAAGGTCATTATGCCTTCCTTAACCAAACAACATTATCTTGCTGCTATTCATTTAGCAATATTAGTCCATGACATTACAAAAGTAAAACTGTCTTGCTAATGGAAATCAAAGAAACTTCGTAACCTGTCCCCTTTCCTGTACAAATCTATTTATCAATATCCATATCAGAATTGCATTTACCTTTCTAGCATCTTCAGACTTCAGTTCAATACGGGTAGGTAATCACTATCAGACTCATCAGTATCGTCATCAGTAGTAGGATCGTTTTCACTATCCACGATTGACCCTTTTGGCAATACTTCCAAATCAGCAAAATTAAGCCTCCTAGTGTTCCTTTTTGGCAATATTCGCTTTTTCTTGCTTCCTTCAGCTTCTTCATCATGACTGTTCTGATTCTGCACATTTTCAGGTGATGGAACTTCTGCACTGATTGAACAGAATCCAATAACTCGTGTCAAAGCAAAAATTTTGAAAAAAGTAGACAAAACTAAAGTCATTTAATTCCTTCAACATCACTTATTGCTTCATTATAATTACTGAACTAAAAGGTACTAGTAATTCTTTAGGCATTTGAAATACCAAGATAATGAAAAAAGAAGAAGATAAGTGTATAATTCTTGAAAGAAATGTACCCTTGCTCAGTTGCAGACGAGGGAATTCCTCTGCTGGTTGAACCTGCTAATAAATTTGTTCCTGCTTCACTGTGCAAAAAACCAGAATCCAAGAACTCGTGTTAAAACAACAGTTTGAAATTTAAGGACATTTTTTAATCCTGCAATATCACTTATTGCTTCATTATAAATCGTGAATCCAAAGGCACTACTAATTCTTGGAAGAAATATACCCCTGCACAGCTGCAGACGAGGGAATTGCTCTGCTGGTTGAACCTGCTAATAAATTTGTTCCTGCTTCACTGTGCCAAACCAGAATCCAAGAACTCGTGTTAAAACATAATTAAGGACATTTTAATCCTGCAATATCACTACTAATTCTTGAAAGAAATGTACCCTTGCTCGAGCGGAAGAAGATCTGTGCTTTGATCAGCCGATTCAACTCTAATCTAAATCAAGAAAAAGTTCATTTTTCAACTTACTCATTAATCCATTAAAACCGCAGAACAGAATACAACTAAAAGTTTTCTCTGCAGAATGTTAAATGAAATGAAAAAGAATTTGAAAAGCAGAATTAAGTTAATACCGGGAATCTAGGGGTCCTGGGATTTCTTGTGATCGCGGCGTCTGCGTCCATCTGAGATAATATGTCTTCCAGCGCTTCGGGTACTTGTTCTTCTCCAGACTTCATCTTTTCTTTCATATTATGGCCATTTTTGCGTTCATCTTCAGACATGTTGATGAAACAAGTGATGTTACAATAAGAAATGTAGAAGCAGAGAGAGCAAGAATGAAAAGAAGAGGGAAATGGGACTTAAAACTTTTTGAACTATTTATAAGTGAGTAATTAACTAACTTTGTAGCAGTTGGTTATGAAAAAAAAAAAAGTAACTAACTTTGCAGTAGTTGGTTAAGAAAAAAGTAACTAATTTTATTTTTTAACTCATTGAATACTCTTGTGTTTTATTTGAATACTGAAATTAATATTTTAATGTTAAATATTATA
>JACEIK010000204.1:165686-186462 GCA_018107945.1 Datura stramonium | reverse complement strand
CATATGAATATGTTTATCTTTTTATCTACTTTTTTTTATATCTTGACCTTGGGAGGTGGAGAGGTTATTTCCAATAGACCCTCGGCATTCTACCCTCCCTAGACCCTACTTGTGTTATTACACTGGGTATGTTATTGTTAATGTACAAACTGTCTAGTAGTTATAGCTGCGATCTGAAGAGGTTATTAAGTATGGCGTCCTGCTTCTAGTAGATTAACTTAGTAGTTTATGCTAGCTTTTGCAGCTGTTTCCATTAAAGCGGTTTTTCCAGCTTCTAAAGTGTCATGCTGCACTGCATTTTAATTAGTTAGATTTTGTACAGTTTGCATAACAAGTTTATACTATTTTGACTAATGGAGCTTCTAATCTTTACAGAATGAAAACCGGACCTTGTGGAAATTGGGTACGCTGCCTCCAGGTTTAATCACATTTTACTCCACAACAAAGCCACTGGACAAATCTTGGCATGTTTTAGGGCTTGGCTATAATCCAAGTATCAGCATGGAAGAGATCAACAATGCTGCAGTTGTCCACTTTAATGGGAATATGAAGCCATGGCTTGATATTGCAATGAACCAATTTCGGCCTCTTTGGACAAAGTATGTGGATTATGACAATGAGTACGTGCAGGGATGTAATTTCGGTCTTTGATTGAGTATATGAGGTCAGGTGGATAGTTGCTTGATTGGGTTAACAAGCTATTCCTGCAAGCATCCCTTGATATGACTTGTTGCTGCTCTTTTACACGGATAATTACTGCTCATTTTCTTTGCCATAGGTGGTATTTTATCTATCCAAGTCCTCGTTATTTTCTCCAGCAGGTAGTTCAGCTTTAGTTTTCAATTGTCTATACGATGTTTACTATCTTTATGGACCAGAAGTTAAAATAATCTATCAACTTCTATTAATTTATTAGGCTACTGTCAGAGTTTTTAGATAATTGCAATTTTGTGGGTAATAATGTATTTCAGATTTCAGCAACATATTTTCTGTTATTTAATTTCGTCACTCTCAGTTGTGATTTCCTTGTGAACATGGAATGCGCAACTTATTTTCAAAACCAAATGACCACTAAGGGCTCGTTTGGTACGACGGATAAGAATAAATAGTCTCAGAATTAATTTTTGAACGAGTTTATCACGTTTGGTTGGGAAAAAATCTCCTGAAATTAGTTATACAGGATTATAGTTTTATTTTTATCTCATATTTAAGGTGATAACAATTTTCAGATAACTAATCATAAAATAATTTATTTCCTAATCAAACGACCAAAGTGGCTAAGTGTCTTCTGCTTATTAAGTCATCGATCAGTAAGCGTGTTAGTCTCATATGCAAGTGAGACCACTTAAATTGACTAATTGGCCTGCATATATTTATTAAGTCGTACATGATTCAGAAGTCAACAAAATCCTGTTGTATTCATTGTGAACTGGTACTTAAATGGGCTGGGCAGATCGATAGAATCACAATTTTGCCTGCTTAATATGTGGCCTAGCAATCAATGGATAAAAACCTTAAAAGACCAGGGTCCGAGTCCACGATTAAAAACTAGCTAATTTATGTGTTCGTTTCAAAGACTGTTACTAGAACACCAACTTTATAAAATAAAAATAAAATAAAATAAAAACAACGTGTTACGACACTGATAGAAGTCATCAACTGTAAAGACGAGTGTATGCTGCATCTGGTCACTCAAGCCATTCAAAATTACGGTTAAAATACAAATAAATTTCCACAATTACCACAAGTAACAAAGCCCCTGGAATAATAATTCAATACAAAAAAAAGCCCACGAAAGACGGGATAATCACTTCCTAGGGGCTCCTACACCCGTACCCTACACAAAGAAATCTCCTAACAATTCCATTCCTACCTCACCTATCCGATTAACCAGAAAAATTAGCAAATAGAGCTCTTTGGGAAATATCATAAGCTCCTGACAAAATTTCTTTCCACCTCAACAATAAATCATTTTAAATGTAAATTCAAATAATAATACTGAGCTACTACTCATCAAGCTGTAGCAGAATAGCGTGGTGCCAGGGCTTTGGCTGATCCATTAGGCACCCCACCACCACGATTCATTCGGCCACCTGTATTGTCAGCTCGCCGATATCCTTCGCCTCCACGGCTTGATGACCCCCCACGATTGCCACCTCTGTTGTTGAACTCATTTCTTCCATTGAAATCATCTCGACCATAGCCCCTGCCACCTCCATAGTTTCCTCGCCCTCTTCCTCCATCATTCCTGAATCCAGCACCCCTTCCAGATTGAAACCTACCTCTGGTGTTAACTGCAACAGAGAAGACATTTAGATTCACTGTGAAAAAGTAATAATATTGACACACTTTCTACAAGTAATTCTCGAAGTCCAGATTTTAGACATTTCATTTCTGAAGATCCATACTGAAAATCAAAGCAGCCTCTCATTCGCTCCATTATCTGATCCAATCACATCATTTTCCACTTCAAGTGCATAGAAACACAAAACATCCACAGCCCACTAAAAATGCCATTTAACTTCCTCCTTTCAACAACGCTTTACCAACAATATGCCCAGTGTAATCCCATAGGCGGGGTCAGGGAGGGTACAGTGTACCCAGACCTTTCCCCTACTTTGTGGAGGTAGAGAGAAGCTGTCAAGTGTCAACAATGCTTTACCAGGAAAGTGAAAGAACAACATAATATTCTCCTCAATCAGAATAGAAGCAGAATCATGGAAACATGTCCAACATAATATTCTCCTCAATCAGAATAGAAGCAGAATCATGGAAACATGTCCAATACACCCTAACATGTCGAATATGCAATTATTTAAATCTTTCCCGTTGGCTATGCTTCTCAGTCATTCTAATCATAAATCACTTCCAGGGACAATGGTTAAACTTACCTCGAGAATTAGTAGACCTCTTCTCCTCAACCACAGCTTGCCGTCCACCAATTAAAACTGGAGAAGCCTGAAATAAAGGAAGCCAAAAGTAAACTGAGCAGGTACAGAGAGACACACGGGATGAGGAATAACACAAGCAGGGAGTACTAGCACGCATCCTGCCTAAAGGATAATCATACCAACATGACCAAAAGTGCATTTTCAATAAATCACTATTTGCTTCTGATACCAACCACATGAAACTGAAACTCGTGGATGATGGGCTCGAACTTGTGACAGAAGACACAAGTCTTTCTTAAGGTAATTTCTATCCCCTTGAACTGTGGAATTTAAAGTTTTTGCAGGCAACAACTTGGAATGCATAGTATAGCCACATGTCAAATATACTCTTGTACCTTAGTCTGTTTTCTACCTAGTGGGGTTTGTAACAACTCAAGTCAAATTATAAAGGGGATGTATATCATTGAGTTTCTAAATATACAGACGTGCCAATCTCTTCTAGAGATAACAAAAAAAGGGAAAATAGAGCCAAACAAAATGCAAAGGAGATAGTGTATTTGCAGAACTGGAAGTGGTGCCAGTAAGAATTGTTAATGAAGGCCTAATGTGATTGAACATATTAACCATGTCCTCACTAAAAGATAAGGGGTCCCACAATAGTCTCACAAAAGTGTTAGCCGCCACACTTTGATAGGTTGTGCAAGGGACGTGTAGTTAACTTTGATATTACCAAATTTGACCCACAAATGCGTAACCAGTCTGAATTTTTACAGGTTAGACAAGGAATATATTCATTGATAGGCAGCACAAAGCCACAATCAACTCTTGCAAAAGTTTAGGTCAACTAGAGATTACTTGATAATCCAAGTTAACCATAAAAAACTTCCCAAATAAACCTAATCACATAAATTTCTTCTCAGCTGAAGGTCTATAGTGAAAATATTGCATTGCATATAATTACAAATCATCTGCAGCAAGATGACTAAATTAAATGATACAGAGTCATTTGGTTAAAAGTATTGACTCGATTCCAAATAGGGTAAGGTGTACCAGTATCTAATCAAGACGTTAAAAAAGGTGGTACTTCCTCGATCCAGTGCCATCAATTTGCTGAAGGTGGATAATGAGGGATCAGACTTACTCAGACAGACTAGTCCATTAAGCATAACTACAGTCAAGTTTCCTTCTGTTCCAGGAGAGGGAGGGAGAAGTTTTGAGATATATGTAGCAGCTCAATTGTAGAGCTACATATCAAAAAATTCAAAGCCGGTTTTGAATTGGAATTCAGGCTATGACACGTTTTTAAGTCCATCATAACCCAAACAAATATCAGGGAATTGGGTCATGACGCGTTCATTGACTCGACCTATTTTAACTATTCCAAATCTGATCCAACCCACTCATTTGACAGCTGTCACAACTCATATAAAAATAATACTCAAACCATATAAACTTCCTATAACTTTTATTTGTGAGACCTTCCAACAGTTTACACTGTCTGATCTGTAAATTTGGAAGAGCAAACTGCACCAAATTGAACTCATCAAGTTTCCTACTTTAAGAACGTAGGCATCATCTTGAGGAAAAGCTTCTTCATAGCAAGACTAAAGAGAAAACCTAGATAGAAAGAATTTCTATTGACATCGCAAAACAACTAGGATGAATAGCTATATAAATTCCCAGCAATTTTAACCGAATAAAATAATAAACCCTAAGCTTTTCCGTAGTTTTTAACTTTAATATATACAGGAGACACTATTATGTTCAGAAATAGAGTCAATTTGACAAATGATACATTTAACAGAAGGTTCATTAATAGTATATCCTACACTGGGTTTAGCAGTTGTATAAATGGACCAATTAGACATTTACAGAGAAATCATTTTGTCCTACCATCAATTAGAAAAGAATTGTTTTATGATTCAGTAATTCCTCTTCCACAATTACGAGTAAAACAGTACGATGCATATAGCTACTATACAACAATAAAACTGTTAGAATTAGTTACCAATTCTTTATTGACAAAGAGATGGATACTAGAAACATCAAATAATACAATGCAAATTAAAAGAGACGTTGAAACAAAATCTATGATTAATTCCATAGATAGAGTTTAAAGTGAAGCCAAATTAAAAAAAACAAAAAGCTCAACTTCAAAGAAAAGAGTTGTCAGCAATATGGTCACTCAACACAACTAATAAAAGAAGAGCATATGGAAAGAAATCTTAGCAACTGATCCTCTCGATTTCATGCACTCCAGCTTATAATAAATGACATGCATGAGGGGTCAACATGAGATACCTCGATTGCTTTTTGCACAGCACTTTCCGCTTCAAATTCCACAAATCCAAAACAAAATCCCTGTTGCTGCCATAAACCAAGTTTATTGATTAAATAATTCATGCAACGGAGGAACTCATAGTAAAAGAATGAGCACATATACAGCTTTTTCTTTAATTAGCAGGAAAATAGCAAAAACAGACATACCCTGTTACTTCTGACTTGAATTCCTCCATTTTTGATTGGCCCAAACTTCTTGAACTCATCCGCAAGTAAGGCCACAGTTGCACTCATAGGCAAGCCTTTTATATAGATTGAGTAGCCATCAGCTGCTGGAGGCAGTTTAACAAACACAAGTATGAGGAATCCATACAAATCATTGTGAAACAAAACTAGATGGATGAAAAAAAACTAGCAGCAAACTATGCAGTTACATGCCTTCAGAGTCATTTATGTTATCAACAGTATCTGAGCTGGAAACTGGGCCATCGGTTGCTGTTGGAGCAGGTTGATTCACTTGCTCAGTACTCCTCGCTACAGGCTTCCTAGGAGCAGGTGCTGGAGGAGGGGAAAAGGTAGCAGCACTTTCCTTGAGATGCATGACCTGAAACAAATTGCAAAGTTTCATAACTAAGAAAGCTTTAACGGACCTTCTCGTTACTCAAATCATCTTTGCTAGAGACCATTACAGAACATCTAGACTAGCAGATTCTAATTTCTCTAAAAGCTCGGCAGCATATAATATAAGTATGAAGGTATTGTAAAGATATGACACCTAGCCTAACTCAACCCCAAAAGATAGCTCATGAGGGGAGGAT
The DNA here is from genome assembly GCA_018107945.1 of Datura stramonium. Classification (NCBI taxonomy): domain Eukaryota; kingdom Viridiplantae; phylum Streptophyta; class Magnoliopsida; order Solanales; family Solanaceae; genus Datura; species Datura stramonium. The sequence continues at coordinate 180,473 of JACEIK010000204.1, read as the reverse complement.
TGGCCAAGTCTATATAAGCAAACCATCAGTCAATTCCCCAACAATGTGGGACTCTAACCCACTCTAATAGGTATTAATGTTGCTAATCAACCCATTGAAAGTATACACTAGGAAAAATATGCTTCCGGTCATATGTTGTCCATGGCCCACTTACAATTGAAGCATATGACTTCTTAGGAACTTCCCCGGTTTTGGTGTCAGATTCAACTACCACTTCAGAGACATCTTGGACTTCATCTACAACCTCAGACACAGGAACTTCCTCTTCAACAATAGGCACATCACCATTCTCGGGAGGGTTGTAAACTTCTCCCACATCAGCTTCCTCCGCTGGCGGTGTGCTTTGCTCAGGAATGTGATTCTGCTGTACAGGAGGTGGATCTGCAATAACTAGAAAACAAATACTTCATGAGTTGCTAATTAGGGTATTGTAAAAAGAAACAAGCAATTGTTTTAATTACTTTGCTCTGGCGTGACAGGAGCCGCAACATCAGTTACTGGAGCCTGGACTGTATCATGCTGACTGACAGTCTCTACGTATCGAAATATATCATTCAAGACAAAGTACCCTCTATCTTGCGGTGCTAGGAAGAAAGTTTGACAAAAATTTCGTATCAAGTTGTCTTTCCCAGTCAAATATCCGGTTACAAGGACATGCACCCCGCCATTAAAGGATTCCTGGGCATCCACAGACTTAATCTCTGCTCTAAAGTCTCCATAGTTAAGTGAGAGTATCTTATCATCTATTGCCTGTGTTTTGACATAACAAAAGAACATTAGCAACTACAGCATTGTTGATTCAAAAGAGAAAACAAGACAGAGCAGCAGAAAGTGATAAATCTATCTCCCTATAATACCCACGGCCCTATCTAGCGCTATAGACGTGGGTTAATTGAACCCATAACTTTCAGTTTAGACCCATAATCTTGAAAATATGAAGTATGAACCCCTTAACTTAAACAGGGTGTTGGGTTTAGATGTTGGAACCCAGATCATGAACCCATAGTATAAAATTCCTAGATCCGCCTCAAGTTACCTAAAGGTAAACCTCTCAATGTTGACCAGTTTAAAAGTCGTTCAAAGGCAATCAGATCTTCTCCAAACCCCAATACAGGCATAAAAGATTCAAGTATGCCCAACACCTCTACAGGTAACAAAGCCTGTAAGTATAACTTTCCGCTCTACATTATTTTATGTAAAACTAAAGGTCGATATAGAACATTCTCTCTCAACTAAGACGTTATTCCAGTTTTTAGCTTTTCAATGTATGTGCAAAAATCAAATTAAGACATTTAGTTTGAAACAGAGAGAAAAATAACCATTTTTTCCGTAGAAATCTGCCGATGTTAATTAGAAAAAATGTGTCTTTTACATGTGATCACCTAACACTGATCATTATTAACGAAATTTCTTCTAAAAATGTGATATTTACCTGCAGAAATGAAAATTACGACCCCTTGATTCTTACAGAATTTTCCTAACAGCCAATAAAAAATGAAGAACCCACAATAGTAAAGGAACAAAACATAAGTTTCTCAAACTAAATCAATATAGGGGGAAGGAATAACATATTATATGAGAAGCATAGTTCACTTGCACTTACTTGCATAGTCGTAGTGATACTCATGGATCCATCATCTTCAGGGCGACCAAGCTTGCTTATATCCTGGTAAAACCTAAATACGAGTCCAGGGGAATGATGCAATATATGATAGTATTGCTGAACAAATGCATTTGCAACCTATAAACCATCAAATCGAAGTCAATGATTATCCGCTAAAGGAAAAGAAAATCTGGAAACAGAATGACATATATACGCACAACTTGCGCAGAAACTGGTGTTGCTGCTGCTGCTACTGCTACCGCTGCTTCGGCCGCCATCGTCGATCGGATTCCTATTTAAGACCCTAAACAGAAAATTAACCCAAAAAAAGTGGGGGAAAAGCTCAAATCCTCTGTTCTCGTGATCTTAAGCGAACAAATCTCTCTACATCACATGTAGAAACGAATATAAACACGTAAAAGAATGAACTGTATTCAATAATTAAAGTTCGCGTACAGATTAAACATTTGTACCTGGATTTGTATCGGATCAGGTCAATGGAGGAGAGAAGTTTGCTGGTACAGTCCCTGAGCTTCTCTCTCTTCGTCTCTCTCTCTCTCTCTAGATGTGGAGGAGGAGAAGGTTTGTGTTCTAGGGTTTTGCTGTAGACGGAGTGGTGGATCTCGAAGAAGCGCGAGTAGAGAGAGAGGGAAAAAGGAGAGAGAAGGGCTCCACAGAGGAATTTATACGCGAGATGTGGTGACTCGTGAGATATTAAACTTAATTTATACTTATGACCAATAATAGTTACTCCATTAATTAATTATCATTAAATGGAGTAAATTAATTAAACTGAATACTCTTACTTTTGTTAATTAAGTTCGTCTTTGCTTGTCCACTATTATTTTAGCATACCCGATAAAAAATAATAACTAAACAAAAACCTTAGATATATTATCAGATTTTTTAAAAAACTAATATATATCATCCGTTAATAATTAGACGCGTTTATGCCACTATTTTTATATAAAGAAATTATTCATATCATTATTTTTTAACAGATCCACTACCTGATCTTTTAATATCAGTTTGCAAACATTTATTTAAGTGGATCACGTTACTTATTTAACTCATATGTTAAACTATTACATACAGCCTAAAATTACTATCCCGTACCTAGAAAACTCACCCACATTTTTACTCAACTTGACATTATTTAACCTAACCCTTACCCAGTCAAATTCACTAATCAATAAAATGCTATCAAACACTTAACTCTCAATCATCTTCTTCTTTGTTTTCTTCAATCCTCTTTTGTACATCTCTCTCATGAAGAAGGCTCTATACGAATTTATGAAGTCAGTTTACAGAGAGACTTTCAAAATAATAAGAGTAAATTAGACAAGTAAATAAGAACATTCATTTTTAGTATAATATTAAATATTATTAAATAAAAAATTAAAAATATTTTTATTTTTTTTATTTTTTTTATTTTTTTTATTTTTTTTATTTTTTTTAGTTTTTTTATTTTGTTAAATTTTTTATCATAAATATAAATTAAAATCAAATAAATTATTTCTTTTAATATAGTAAATATATAAAATAAATGGGACAAAATAGTGTACTATATTAAACATTGTGCATTATTAGTTCAATGTTAATACTGAATGTTAGTTGCAAGTTGGCACTTCCAGAATCTTCGACACAGTAATTTTTAGTACTTCGTCCGTTCGCAATAGTACTTTGCATTCTACACAGTTCATTAATTGTTTAGAATTATTGTATCACTTTAGTAAACAGAGAGTATTCTTTTTTCTTTTTGAGCCTTCTATTTTTGCTTGTTGCTTCCATTTTACGCACATTATGGAATTATGCTGCTTTCAATTTGCAACGACACAAATTCGATATTATACATAAACGTGGTGTGTTTAGTTTTAAAGAGCACCATGAGTTTCTTTGGCTCTTTGCTATTTTCATTTTATATAGATGATGTTGGATTGAGTATAAAATATATATATATTTTTAAAATTTAAAAAACGTAAAAATTCATAATAACATAATAATTAATATAATTAATTATTTGTAAATACAAAGATATTCTTTTAAAAAATATCATATAAAATAAAAAATTTCTTTTAAAAAAATGTCATAAAATTTTTGAAAAAGTGCACTATGATATTCTTTTTAAACATGTAAAATAATATTATATAAAATAAAATAAAAGGATGTGCTTTTAGATATATGTATCATAATACTCATGATTTTTCTTTATAAAATTGGTTTATATTATATTTGACTAAACAACAAAGTAGTATAAGGAATATTAAATTGGCTTGGTCCAACATCATTACAAAGTTGGGATAAAGGACCTATAAAAATGATGCTTTTAAGGTAGCTTGATTGAGTTAATAGTCCATTCTTGTCCTCTGTCAGTATATCAAGAGGAGGAAAGAAGGTGGTACATTAAAAAAAAAAAAAAAACTTTTAAAGATAACTTGAGTGAGTTATAGTCTATTAACAGAGGGTCTCCAGACGTCCTTTGTTAGTATATCAAGGATGAAAGGGGTTTATAAAGCAGAAGCAGTCGATTGTTATATCAAGCATGAAAGGGGTGGTAAAGCAAAAACAGTCAAAATTGACAAAGTATTTCTTGGTGCTTCAAATTCGTCAACCGCTCGGTGCAGCTTCCCTCCATGTATGCCTATCTCGGGAGCACCCACACGCAATAAGTACCTTGTAATCATATATAGTATAACATAAGTGATTAACTTGTAATAGATATATAAAATTTATAATAGATATATAAGTACTTTGACATCGACGGTTCAAATTCATGTTAAATTTGTAATAATAATTAAATTTTGAAGGTTGTCATCGCACTCTTCTTAGGAATGGCTCTTAGCAATGGTAGCCAGGTAATGATATTCAATGACTCGTTAAAGAATTATAGTCAAAGATAGTTGAGAAGTTGTGTGATTGAAAATCTTAAGAGTTGAGAAGTATATCCATGGTTCCACACAAGTGTAATATAAATTGTAGCAAAGAGGGTATAATTTATGTGCCAATAAGCCAATTGAAAAGAAATAATGCTTCAAAATCCAACAAAAGGAGGCTCCTATAAGTAATATATATTTCCACATACCTAGCAAAACTCTTTTAACATATTTGCAGTCCCATCTAAGCTTGTCTTTGATATAATAAGTAGAAAGATCATTTTGGTATCCACCCATCAAGAATTACAGTGATGTGCCTCAAGGGTGGATTCATCAACACCCCCAGCATGCTCCACAAATTCAGAAGGATTAAATGACTCTCCATGACAAACACGAACCAATGCTGATCTCTGTTTTGTTATTGTACTTGCACAATAACCCATTTATTGTCTTCCCATTTGGACCATTACCAGTCGCTGAAACACATGGCATTCCAGAAAGTAATTGAATTCCACAATCAGACTTGATGGGCATGGCATTATTACTACTTGTAGTACTAGGTTGATTCCCTTGTGCATTTTCACTACTGCTTCTACCTGCCGAAGTCATCAACATAAAATGTAGTCAATAAATATACCTGAAATAGTAAATGCAGCTAAATTTCCCTTATACTACTAGTGAGTTTATCCGAACCCCTCCATCGACATTATACATAAAGTTCAATCTTTTCATATAATTTAATCAGGAAACAGAATTTGAATGTCGATGCGTGATTATTTAATTGAATGCCTAACATCGAGGAAGATGGGAAAAATGAATGCTAAGTTTAATTGGCCGCCCAGCTAAGCTAAATTTTCCAAGCACTTAAAAAAAAATCCACCCATCTGCTTTTTTCATTCTTCAATCATCACATGAATACCCAATAGGCCAGATAAAGGCAAATTAAAAACACAAGGAACTTCAAATTCAACAGAAGAACAAAGTAACTTACCTTTAGGAGACGAACTTTGGCATTCTGAGGCGGGGAAGAAGAACATCTCTCCGTAGATCCATTCGACAATGCTTTGTAATTCTTAAAACTTCTTTTGCCCAAACAGATTTTCCTCCGACACACTACTTCCACATTGGTTATAACTCATGACATTCTCGTTATAAGTCTAAAACCTCGAGGAATTCTTCTTCATTAATTCCCTTTTCCCAGCATCCATTGCCCAAATAGGAACTACGAATTCTGATCATTTCCATATGAATCTTGGTTCAATGAAAGATTCAAACTTTTTGCTGCTTCATCACAGGTACAACATTCATTGCCAAAAGAACCAATTTCCTCTTTTCTACGAACTGTTTCTTTGGAAAGTAGTTCTTCATTCTCCATCCTTTGCTTTGTATTTTCCTGCTGTGACCTCTCTACCTCTCTTGTACTAACATCTTATCATCTGAATTGTAATCCATTTTCTCATTGTTATAATTTCCTCCAATTGATAAGCCTAAACTCAATCCAATCCCATTTTCATCTTCCTCAAATTACCTTCAAAAGCTTCAACATTTTGCTTAATTCTTCAAGGAAAAAAAAAAAAAGTTCTTTTTTTAAAATCTTTCTTTAGACAAAGATTTACAGAGACGATAAAAACAGTAGTAGTAGTATTTATTTAAGCAGTAAATGTAGAGACCCGGAGGAGGAAAGGGGCAGGGAAGAAGAGCGCCACGTGGCATGAAAAGAGACGATGAAGTGAAAGCTTCATGACACGTAATTAAGATTTGATTAATCCAGCGTTTAAGTAGATCTTTAATTAATCCACCACCTCAAAACCTGCAATGCTGTTTATGCCACATTAGTTCTAACGGTGGCACGTTTTGCAAGAAGGTTATAGTTTCGTGAAACGTGTCCGACTGAACAGAAAGGGATGAATAGTTCCATTTCGATCAAGTCAAGTGGGAGAAAAAAGAAGATTTTGATGTCTCCTAAAATGTGTGTAAATGTAAACGTGGCGGATAATGGCGCACTCTGGTCTTGTTCTGGTGAGTCCTTCTGGAAAAGGTGCTGAACGCGTGACGCGTGGTGGGGCCACCGCGAAAGTACATGTCGGCTGTCGTGTCACTGAGAAGTGGGTGCTTCGGATTTTCTAAGGCTGTCGAGCCGCATGAACACCACACGATCTGCCATGCTTTTCCAATTTACTTAGGTGTCGAGTATTTATATCAAATCAATACTCCTACTCGTAATTATTAAGGAAACAAAAGCACGAAGTTAGGAAATTCTTCGAGGAAGAGAGAAGAACAAGGTCGGTTCGGTCGATGTTTCCTGAAACTTATACGCTTAAAATTTCAAATTAAGGGGCAAAATGACAATCTCCAAAACGAAATCTCGGGGAGGCCTGATTAAGTCGGTTCGGTCAAAATTTCTAATTAGGCCAATTTAATTAGAAACACTAATTTATTTTTATAAATAGATAGTTTTGTACTTGTAATCTATACACCACAAGTGAGCAATAAAATTCCTCCCAGGTGCCGGTCGTAGATAGATCGTGAAACCGAACCACGTAAATCTTGTGTGTCATTTGTATTCCGTTTTTCCTATTTTCTCGCCAGACTATTTGTGTGTGTTGATTGTTTATTTGTTTCGTTGCCTAACAATTGGTATCGAGCTAAGGTTATACACGAAAAAAAATTAGCGAGTCACCTAAAAAAAAAAAAATGGAGAAAGAACCAAAGTGCGGTTAAGCTAGGAGCGAATCAGCTTGCGATCGCAGCATTTGCCGATCCCACAAAAGCAGCGGTCAGTGGAGAAAGCGCGGCCGACCACCGGCAAACTAGATTCTAGCGGCCCGAGCGGAAGCCGGGGGTCGTCCGTGACGAGTTGTACGCGCCGCCGTCAGCGACCCACGGTCCCGCGGCGCCGCGCTGAGTTTTTCCAGATCGACGCTGGCCGTTGAGCGTTGTCATTGCGCCTGTGGCGCATGATCCCTTGAACCACCGCGCCTGCGATGCGTGAGCGTCATTGGAGTCGCCGGAGAAGCAGGCGGGTGCTTTGTTTCGGCTTAGGAGAAGTTTTTGTTCACGGGCAGAAGGTTTTCAATTGGTTTGTTGGTGGTGGTCAGGTTAATTTTGTTGGTGCGTATTGGCTTTGTCAATTTTCGAAGTTATCCAGACACGAGATCGGTTATTGTGCGGATACCTCGTCTAGTCGTTTGAGATGGCAGAAGATGGGAAATGTCGGGTGAGAAGTTCGATGGTGCGGAGCCGATCGGTGGAAAATGCAAATTGAGGATTTCTTGTGGTTCGAAGGATTTGGACATGGTATTGGGTTACAAGCCGGAAAAGATGTCGTGCGAGTGGGCGAGTTTGGATCGGGAAACCATGTCGGTTATCCGCCTCTCGTTGACCAAGAATGTTGCGTTTAACATTCTGAAGGAGAAGACAGCGAAAGGTGTCATGGAAGCGTTGTCTAACATGTACGAGAAAGTCATGCGCAGCAAACAAGGTCTTTTTGAAGGGAATTGGGAACACAAAAAGATGAATGAAGAGCGGTTCGGTTACCGAGCACATCAATACGTGAATTCGATCTTAGCCAGACTTACGTCAGTAGACATTAAGTTCGATGATGAAGTTCAAGCCTTACTCTTTTGCTATCGTCATTACACGACGGTTGGTCGAGCGATTCGCGTTTTGTTGGCGGGACGATGGATTCACTTTTGAGAAGATTCGCCCTTACTACTGCTATCGTCATTACCTGACAGTTGGTCCGGAACGGTTACAACAGTTACCAGTTCAGCGGGACCCGATGGATTCACTTTTGAGAAGATTCGCGATCTCATTCTAGGTGAGGATGTTAGAAGAAGGAGTTCTGGGGAATCATCGAGTGATTTGCTAAATGTTGGCAGAGGCAGGAGGAATAGCATAGGTAGTGGGAGCAGGAACAGAAGGAGGAGTCAGTCGAAGACTCAGGATCACTCAGGTGTAACGTGTTGGAAGTGCAAGGAAGTGGGGCATTTCAGGAATCAATGCCCGAATGATAAACAAGTTAACATTGCAGGAGACTACGCTCATAATGATCTCTTGATGTGTAGCGTGGAGAGCAGTGTGGATTCCTGCGTCATGGATTCTGGTGCTTCATTTCATGCTACCCACAGCAGTGAAGCATTACAGAATCTGAAAGAATGGGATTTTGGAAAGGTAAGATTAGCGAACAATAAAGTTCTTGATGTAACGGTCATGGGTGACATGATTCTGAAAACTTCAGTCGGTTCGTGGACTTTAAAGGATGTCCGAGTGATTTCAAGCTTGAAGAAACGGTTGATTTCTGTTGGGCAGTTGGATAATGAGGGACACGATGTTAAGTTCGGAAACGGGTAGTGGAAGATGATAAAAGGGAACTTGGTCATAGCTCGAGGAAAGAAACGGGGTTCGCTGTATATGGTCTATTTATTGTTTGATGGAGTGACCGTCCCAGATCAGAAGAGAAACAAAATCCGGTTCACAGAGTCTCGTGGGCAGAAGAAGGTTTGTTTTGCAGGAGACAAACCCAGAGCCACAGGTCAGATTCAGGTTGAACGTGCTTGGAAAGGTTCAGGTAAACTAGTAAGGGGTTTTCGTGGCCGTGGGAGCACCGACAGTCAACCAGTTAAAGCTTCAGCCAGAGTCACCAGACAATGGGTTAAGAGAACCAATGTTCTAGCTGTTAAAGTCTCTCCGGATGATTACCTGCTAACTATGGAGAGCGTTGTTTGTTCTCAGAGTATCCCAGGATCCGACAGTTCGTGCAAGTGGGAGTTGGTAGGGACAGAGGACGAGTCAGGGACAGTTTTAGCCGTGACTGATGTTGGTGCTTGGGGAAGCTTCAACGGACCTTCAGGTTAACTGATGAAAAGGCCGCTGCAACCAGGAAGATGAGGAGAAAGATTACCAGACGTACAAGTGCTCACATTGGATGGTAGTTGAAAATTATCAAGCCTCCAAGTGGGAGATTGTTGGGCTTGTGGAGGCCTGATTAAGTCGGCCCGGTCAAAGTTTCTAATTAGGCCCATTAATTAGAAACTCTAATCTATTTCTATAAATAGATAGCTTGTACTTGTAATCTATACACCACAAGTGAGCAAAAAAATCCCTCCCAGTTGCAGCCGTGAACTAGATTGTGAGACCGAACCACGTAAATCTTGTATGTCGTCTGTGTTATGTTTTTCCTATTTTCTCGCAGACTATTTGTGTGTATTGATTGTTTATTGTTTCCGTTGCCTAACAACTTATACGCTTAAAATTTCAAATTAAGGGGAAAATGCCAATCTCCAAAACGAAAACTTTTGCTTCTTTGTCAAAAGAAAAAGGGAGAATGGAGAATTTGATAGGTAAAAAACTTGGTAGTTTCATTTCACATGATAACTTAACAACTAACAAAATGTTACAGTCTCTTTGATACAGCCATTTACACCGGCGTTGGCAGGCGAACGATCAATTGGCCGCTCATGACACTGCAAATCAAGAAAGACGACAAAGCAGATTTGTTAAATGAAGTTGGATTATACATGAACACAAGTTGAATTACTCCGGCTAAACGGCTCACCTCTTTACGTAATAATAACAGAAATCAGCCAATATGAACGTTTGAACGATTTCAGCCAAAAAGACCATAGGTATCCAGAAGTAACCGCGTCCAGCCAAGTAAATATATGCTCCAGCAGTGTCATAAACCTGTATAGTTATAGTTGTAATTCTCAAGTCCGGAGATGAATAAATGAATCAGTGAGTTGAGAATGAATGTGTCTTATTGATACGTTTAACAATTTAAACTGTTACACGTATGCATACATAGTTGGAGATGAGAGCAATGAGTTCAGCACAAAATAAGACTACAAAACTAACCTGAATAATCCAATGAGCACAGCCCAAGAATCTCGCAACACCCAGTGCAAAAACATAATGGGCTGAAAATGGCTCAATTATCTGAAATGCAAGAATTGAACATGCTGTTAGCTTTTTATTCAGGAAAGACAAGTTTAACAAGCAGACAGGATATTGTTCTCAATCTTTCGGACAAGAAGAGATATGAACCTGAATATTCTGCATCAAACGAAGCTGAGGCAGCACTGAGACGGATTCCAGATATACACAAAAAGCCCAAAGCATTCGGTTTATCATAATATGACTTGTAGTCGGATGGACAAAGAAGGATAAAACCGCGGCAGGAACTATCTGTGCAAAGGAGTGGCAATATCAGGAAGCAATTCTATTTGCAAGAAATCATTTACAAGGGACTATCTCTGCAGAGGATGTCACTGTCTTGTATCATAACAACTTAGTAGAAATACCACGTTTGAGAAGGCCGGGAATTCTATTTACTTCCAGGTAGCTCAAAGAACATCCACAAATTTATCTCACAGAAAGCAACATGTAAGAGAACCTTCCTCTTCAAACTACAGCTGCAGATTTTGTCTAGTGGAAAGTATTTACTTGTATTTATCATTTCAAATAATGCCGAGTTACATACTCAACGAAAAGGAACTCAAATCCCTGGCCAGTCAACCACTTGAGTGCAGAAACATACTGACCCCAATGACTAGGTGCAACTTATAAAGAATAACCAACAATGATATCTGCAACTAGATTTAGTAAGATGAGAATGCACCAGAACTGAAGTTACTAAAGATGTTATGTGCTAAACCATGTCAAGTTGACTGCCTATTGATCTAAAACCAGTAAAAAGACTTCAGGCCCCGTATTAGTTGTCTGAACATTTTTTTCTTATAACCATGGTGTTCGGACCAATTTGTACACCTCGATTAGTTTCATGGAATACCTGCTACCTCCCACCACCAACAGGTTCATAATCTTCCTTTTAGTATCATAATCTTCCTTTTAATACGTGAACAATAAATGTTTGATCTTCTTCCTTCTAATTTGATTGCTTTCCCTTGCTAAGGACACACATGCATCATATATATGCAACTTATGGAACTAATAGAAGTCTAGATAACTTCACATGGAGGAAAGTGATTGTGTGTAGGAGAAAACAATAAAAATAAAACAACGTTTTATCATGGACAGAGTAAATGGAACATAGAAATAACATTTCTAACAAAAGTAACTGTTCTATACAAAGCTTAATTACTCAAGAAATTTGCAGAATTCAGAATTTGATTCAATAACAATCAAACGGAAAAGAGCTGTTGGCGAAATTGTATTTACCGTATAGTAAAGGGGCATGTTATCCAGATCTGCCATGTAGGATGCCTTCAGCTTGAACTTCATCATATATATGACCCACAATGTTGCCACAAGGGTGATAAGATCTAGCACAGTGTGGATATCTGCTTCCATGATGAAACTACAGTATAATCTTACAGCCAAAAATACAGCTGTAAGCACTTGAGTCTTCAATGAAAGACCTAATAAAACAGGAGAAGAAAGAACCTCAGACAAATGGTGAAAAAGTGATCTTTTCTTCAGGTCCAGTAAAAAAGAATGACAATCTATAACGAGCGGGACAAGTAAAAGCAGCCAATTTTAGACTTCTCGCATCGTGCCTGTAATAACATGGTCCCAGAAGTAGCACATTTCATACAACAGGAATATACAGAGAGCATACCATCTTGCCATCTAAGGATCCGTAGGAATAAAAAGGTGCATCAGACTATTGAACAAACACCTTGCCAGCGGTAATCGGTACTGTAACTTATAACTTATAACATTAAAATTAGAATTACACCCCTGAACTGCTATATATTTCCTTGAGAAAAATGAATCATCTTTTTTTGTGTCACCAAGTAACTTCAAAAAAAAAAGAATGGCCTGTCAATTTGTCTTTAAGGGGTTGGACATATCACTTCCGGTATAGAAGCAACTTTCAGTTACATACATAAATACCAATAAAAAGATACTGTATTTGGTATGGATAACATTCACTAAAAAAAGGGGAATAGTTGATGATTCAATTAAAAAAGAACTTAAACTTTTTTTCCTAAGATGATCAAATGTTTTTTTAACTATATTATCCAAATCCTTTTGGAATCTTTTCATTAAAACAGCATGTTAGCAGACGCCATATTATCTACATACTTCTGCCACAAGTACTCTAGAATAGGTTTCTTCTTTCCTTTTTTTTTTTTTTTTCTTTTTAGAAAAAAGTTCTACTATATGTTTCTTAACGACCACGCAGGTACAATATGTGTTTTTCTTTTTTATTTTCAAAAGGACCACAGGAACAATATGTTACTATCAAATTCAAGAGGTTCCTTATGAAACACATCTGACACACCCTCTCTCTAAAAAATAAAATTGACACGCTCTCTTTCATTTAGCTATAGAATAATCCATGACAATAACTCTTAGTCAGATTCAACTGACTCATTTTGAACTTTGTTTTGAATATTTTTATTTATTTATTTATTTTGTATTTTACTTCATGTATCAATCAAAAAATGGCTACCTTGAAAGACCCAAAAAAATTAAAAATGCCCAAAAATCCATTTTTTAGTTTCTTTTTTTAGAGGGTATAAGGGGAGGTACATGAAAAAGCTAATAGCTCCCCACAGAATATCCCAATTCCCAAATTTAAGCTCCCGTTTGATCATAGATTTTAAAGTTTGAAATTTGAAACTTGAAAATTTGGGCTTTTAAAATTGTGTTAGGAGTTTGGACATGCATTTCTTAGAAAAAATTTAAAGTTTTTGTGAATGAAAGTCCAAAAACTGGTTGTTTCTTATTAAATTTCATGGCCAAAAAGACAAATTTTTAAAACCTACTCTCAGTGGCCAAATGTAGCTAAGTCGTGTGTAAAAGGAGAACAAAGAACACAAAAGGAGTACTCTTTAGAGCTGCCACAGGCAAACATGAATACCTCAGAAAATGACTCCACTAAATTTATAACCAGACAATTTCTAAACATTTCTAAAAGCAGACAATTTAAGAAAAGGATCTGTACACATAAAAGCAATAAACTTTGAACATAACAGAGTAACAGAGTAACACGAAACAATCCAAATTCCTAGTTTATTCATCAATGAAAACGGGGAAAAACAGCCAAAACTGAGTTTCAACTCTGGATGGGTGAAAAGATAAAAGAATTAATTTTTCCAATTAACAGAAAACAAAAAGATTGTATGAAATGATATTACCAGAGCAAGTCTTGAGGGTGGTCAATTTGTAAATCAAAACCAAAAGCCCAATCAAATGAATAGCTTCAGCCACAACGAAGAAGTAGTTGTGATCATGAACAACTAACTTGAGAGTCGCGACTAGAGTGATTGCTGTGATGATACCCAAAAAGATTTTCACTTTCTTCGATTGCTTTCGAACCCATGACAACAGTTTCTTCGCCGGCGATTGATACCCTTTTTGACCCATCTCAGTCACCCTCTTCTCTTCCAACCACCGGAGTTTTTTGTTTTTTTCTTTTTCTGATGATTTTATGAAAGAAAGAGTTTTAACGTTTTCTTTGATTAGCTTTTTAAGGCTTTGAAAATGGCGGAGTTTTGTAGAGAACACACAGCGTGGAGGGTTTCGGTGGCTGGTCTACGTAGTGTATCCAATAAAAAATGAACACGTGGATTATTAAATATTTTCCCTAATTATGATTATTTTTTTGGCTGTAACAGATTACCTAGGACATTTAATTAGTTGGTATTCGGACAGTATACTTTCCATAACGGATTTGGTGGGTTTTGGTCATCTTCCAACAGTAAATAAGTCAAATTCTGGTCCTTTTTTTTGAAATTTTTTATTTGGTAATTAATTTCAGAAACTCATACTGAAAATCTGCATATAAATGTAACATATTGTTTGACTATGAAATTTAAAAATAAGAAATTTATGATTTAAAATAATATAAAATATTTAATATTAAATTATTACTCTCTCCGTTTATTTTTTGTTGTCAGATATATTAAAAATAGTTCTTTCAAAATAGTTGCTAGTTTCAAAATTCAAAAAAATAATTGATCATTTTTTTTCAACTTTATACTTAGCACTTAAGTCACTTTATTGTGTGTTTTCAAAACGTATCTATCAATTAATAGGGTTATACTAGTCAAACTGCCATCCTTATTAATTTTTGCTTAAATGATATGTAAACCTTAGTCTAACAAATAAAAAGAAACGGACGGAGTACTAAATGTAAAACTTATATATGTTTTAAGAAAGAATAGAAAAAGAAGAATATATGTAAATTGAAACAGAAGTGATATTTGTTATTGGGTGTGTTTCGAACTATTTTTAAAAAAATTATTCTTTGAAAAAATGGTCAAAATTATTTATCTATTTTAAAAAATTAACTAAATTTATCTTTTGTCATACTATTGGGTTATATCATTCCGCCATTAT
>JACEIK010000204.1:133915-164822 GCA_018107945.1 Datura stramonium | reverse complement strand
TATATATAAATATATATAAATTAAAATCGAATAATACCCCAAACTTTTCCTTTATTATGCGCTTCTAAACACTTATTATATACCCATCATCATAAGAGCATTAACTCGACATTTTGGTTTTGGGCCGACTCCTTTATGGGCCTTCTAAAGCTGATAGTTATTAAGCCCAACGAAGTAGTGAGCTGACATTGTTTTCTTTTTCTCTTTTTTCCCCCTTCTATTTTTCGTCTCTCATAAACAGGGGCCAAATTCTGCTTCTACTAGGTGTTTCATATGGCTGCCAATTTCTGGATTTCTTCTCAGTAGTATGTCTAATAGAACCCTAATTTCATCTTCAATCGTTCTTTTTTGTTTCTTTCTTTCTTGTGATGTTTTCTTGTTCTTTGCAGCAAAGAACTTTTGGACCCAGAAGAGGTCGACGTTGTGCATCAGCTGGATAAAGAGAGAGGCATCACTCTCGATGATTTCAAACTCATCAAGTTGCACATGTCCAATTGTAATTCCCATAAACTCTCTGTGACCGTGTCTATGTTGACAGAAATCGATCGAGAATTTAAATTAAATGGGTTCAACTCTTAAGATGCTTAGAATTGAAGTTATTCTATTGTTAAAACTAAAGGCTACATTTTTCAAAGTAGATTTTACTTATGGGATTTTTAGGTTAAGTTGAATTTTCGAGGGTATTAATCACTTGCTGGAGTTGGCAGATTATATCACATTATGTTTTCAGCTAATGGTGTTTACTTCGTTCTTGATTTCCTTTTGTGACCTTGTTAGCTGCATCTTTTTTTAATCTTCATACTATTTCCAGAGGCGAATCTAGGATTTCTATAACATGGCTGCACCACTAAAATATAAAAAGGTAAAAATGTATTAAGTGGGAATTGATCCCTAGTGGTCTAGGTAATAACTCAACGTTCAACCAAGTGCACCATCTAACCTTGTTATAACATGGTTGCCAACAGCTAATATATTATAGTAATTTTCAAAAATATATACATAAAATACCTAGTTTTACACAGAGAGCACGGGTTCACATGCCCCAACTTTTACTATAAGTTCGCCCCCGACTATTCCTGAAATACCCCTATTCAAAATGGTACCTTTACTCTGATTTGTTAAGTAGTTACCATATAAAGTATATTTTTTTGCTAGATGCAAGCACCGAAACTCTATGTTTTCCTACCATATTTGATGAAGAGCTGTTTTTTCTGTCTTTACTGTCATTAGATATATTGATTCCAAAATTTCTTCAACAACAATAATAATAATAGCCATACATGTCTTATCTCCCGAGCCCCCAGGTTGTTGGTCTAGTGGTGAGAGCATAGTGTGTGACGTGTGGGTTCACATGTCATGAGTTCAAACACTGCTCTAGACTAAAGTCTTGTAATTAAGTGGACAAGGGTAGATCGGCGGGCCCATTATCTAATTTTTGTCAGTTTTTTCCATGAACTTATCTCCTGATGTGCACTATGGACGCAGCCCTTGGCTCGCATAGTAAGTAATTTCCATTTTCCTAAAATTAAGACTTTCTTTCCTTTTCAGCTATTTTCTATTGGTATCCTCTAATTTCCTATCTTGAAAGAAATTAATGCTATTACTCAAGTCCAAAGACCAGAAATGGGAAATTTTTATGTTGTCATTGCCTTTTAGTTTAGAATTTTCATTGATTATCTCAAGCTACTAGAACTGTCATTTAAGATTTATTGCCTGCTTAGAAACTACATTCAGGCTTTGGAGGTTTACTTTGGAAGAATGGAAACTGCTGGTATTTGAGAGCTCAAAATGTACTTTAGGAAAGCTGATGTGCGCATTATGTGCTTGATCCCATTGGGCATGAATACCAGATATTATTATATCTGGTGAAGGAGACTGTCGGCTATGGGATGGGAAATTTTAGTCAACAGAAATGGAAATCTCTGATTCATCTTATCTATTTCAATGTGACAATGATACATTTGTAATAAAAACCCAACATAACAAAAATATTTGCCTGAAGTATGTAGCATGGACAAAATACTTTTATGGCACTCGGTGACAACATCAAAATATGCATCTTTTTACATGGCCAATTTTGCTGATGTACACACTGGTAATAGCAGTTAAATTTAATTTTCTAGCATAGTTGAAACAATTGAAACCTTCAGTATACCTCTTGAGTGCCACTTATCTTTTCTTGAACATATTTTGCATGCCTTAACACTTCTCAGAATTTGTGTTTTCCTCTTTTTCCATTAATGTGTATGTAACTGATTGCCTGGCTTGCAGTTTCTTATTGTCAATCATCATCTTGCACAGGACAATTTAAATAGCATTTTCCATCTCTTTTGATTTGTTAATTTTCTGCTCCCTCGCAGATGTTGCAAGATTGGCTCAAAATGTGAAAGTGAGACAAAGGTCTGTTTTCTCTCCTCATCTGCTTATAAAACTTCTTTTATAAGTAATAAGCATTTCTTATGTTCTTTCATGTCTCTTGAAGAGCATAACATTTTCTGTGAGGATCATAACCTTTAGCTGAAAAACTGGAAGAGCTATTTGGTCTGAAAAATACATGCTTAGATGTTGTTACCATAGACATGATCAATGTTTGTTTAGACCTATTATTTTCCTGGAGGAAGATATATACTGCACGACATTTATGTGTTCATTTATCTATTCTATTACTTGGATGTGAATAAGGTGGAAGAATCTACTAGCTGTAGCTCTTTAATAGTTAGAGGACTTGCTTGACGATAGAGAAACATCAATACTGATACTACATAAGTGTGTCTTCTGCTCAAGTTGTGGATCATACGATGTGGATTACCTATCGACGTAGTTATTTTTTTCATCACAAACTTTTCAAGATTGCTCTTTGGACCTGAGTGTTTATTACATGTATCTCCTTAACTTTCACAGAAAGGAACTGACAATATGTGTGTGTGTTCGTAAAGCACCTGTTTAAGCAACTTCCAGAAATCTAGTATCTAATATGTGATTTATTTCCAGGGTTGTTGCTACTGCAATTACGTACATGAGACGTGTATATGTCAGGTATATCATGCTATCTTTGGTATTAGGCGGACAGTGCACTACTCATTATAAATTATTTTCCTAATCAGAAAAGTACAGTATTTGATGTACCTTCAGCTTGTTGGTGTGGAGGGTACATTACTTAGAACTTTTAATCCGACAATCCACCACCAAGACATAAATCCATATTGCTTTAAGCCAATGAGATTATGATCCACTACTGGAGTAATGGTTCTTAAAGACATTGCATAAATTCTTTAGCTTGCTTAAAGGGATCATACAAGAGGAAAAGCTTATCACTGATGTGAACAAAATGTAGAACTTAAGAGAAAAGAAGATTGGTATTACTGGCAATAACGTTCTGATGTAGAACTGGATGGGGAAATTCTGTGCAGTCAGGGAGAGAGTCTGAAGAGTCACTTCTCCCAGGGAGTTCCTCGCAGATATGCGCAATCACCAGCTATGGCTGCTCAAATTGTGATTTATTAAATTCTGGTAGAACCACTTTATCAGCAAATGACTTTGCTACACCGAAGCAAATTAAGTAAAATAAATAAGCTGATCCAGAAAGGATATTGGATGGACCACTTTAGCTATTCTTAAAAAAAGGAAATATGTGTAAAATAAATCACATTTGCATACGGAAATGACAAATATGAAGTCCTATGCTTCCATATGTCACAAAAAATTTGTTATCTTAAAAAGCACCTTCAGCTCTGGTTGTTGGACCAGTTTCATATTTATATTTGGGATTCTGTACTAACTATTTTTTGGAATAGATCCTGTACAAAGTCATTCTAATTGAAAGGAGAGTTCTCTAATTTGGACTCTGTATATCCTATCTGTCTCAAAATTGAAACTTTTAAAATCACACTTATGTTCTACGGGCCTACTATTGTTTCACCTTGAACCGTTCTACTTTACCATTCTGTCTAATCATCTTTTTCTTCTCCATAGGAGAAGTATGACCGAGTATGATCCTCGTCTGGTTGCTCCAACTTGCTTGTATTTGGCATCAAAGGCAGAAGAAAGCACTGTGCAGGCCCGACTTCTTGTATTTTACATCAAGAAATTGTGTAAGTACTTTTTTGATTACAATGACGAAGTACTTAGTTTATGATATCCTATTGTTGCTACATGCCTAATTTCGTTAACTGCTAATGCAAGATGTTGATTTTTCTGATTTGCTTATGCAGATTCCGATGAGAAGTATAAGTATGAAATAAAAGACATACTGGACATGGAGATGAAAGTTTTGGAAGCCCTAAACTATTACTTAGTCATATATCACCCATATCGTTCACTATCACAGTAAGTATCTCCTCGATATTCTTAACATTCAAAAGAAGAAAAAGTTTTATTGCTTTGGAGCTTATTCTATCACCATCTCCGTGCCAAATGATTCCCGATAACCCCCATTCCCACTCCTCTTGAGAAGAAAATTGTTATTCCTTCCCCTTATTCCCTAAGCAAACTACCTTTGAAAGTTTCCATACTTCCATAATAGTAATCGGTTTCCGCAGTGAATATGCTTTGTCAGGGCCTCAGCTTGCACCCCTATGCAGCAGAAATTATGTTAAAATTGGTTCATGCATTTCCTGTATTTGAGTAAGGGTAAATTACGTTAAATACCCCTATAATATCATTGAGTTTCAGATTCATTCCCAGTATTTTTAAAAAAATACTAGGTGTTCTTCCCATCTGTCCTATCCTTGTTGGACAGAGTTACTTGCTATCTGTTGCTGGTGGGGGTGTCAGGTATCCCATGAAACTAGAGGTGCACGCAAGCTGGCCCAGACACCTCGGTTATATAAAGAAAAAAAAATTCAATTGCTGGACAGTCTCTAAAGAGCTTAAATGTCTCCAATGATTTTCAGAGCTTGCGCTATAATACAGAGTTTTATATTTTCTTGTCCTTTTAAGCAACCATATTATCATCTCTCTATTATCTGGTCTGCCTCTCCAGATCAAATTATGGTCTTCCTTGTGTAGCTGATCAATTTCTCCGAGTATACAACTTGATTCTTAACTCAATTGGCAGGTTCCTTCAGGATGCCGGTCTGAATGATGTTACTCAATTGACTTGGTAAGAAACTTTCAGAGGCTTTCATATCTTTGACTTCTAGTTGCGAAATTTGTCAGATTACTGTAAAAATATATGACCGATAATTATGTCTCCAAAATTTCATATTTTCTTTGTTTTTATCTTGATAACATCTGAGTTCTGTTTTTTCTTTTAGGGGACTTATAAATGACACCTATAAGATGGACTTAATTCTCATACATCCGCCACATTTGATTACTTTAGCTTGCATTTATATTGCAAGTGTGCTGAAAGATAAAGAAACTACTGCCTGGTTTGAGGAGCTTCGAGTTGATATGAATGTGGTATGTATGCAAGCTCAATCCTTCACCAATGGTTTTGAAATATAACAAGACTATCGTAGACTATCCCTTATCTTATTTTATCTTTTTCTGAAAAGCAACTTTACATTATCTTTTACCCAAGTATTTCGCGATTTACCTTGTCACGTATAGATGTATTTAAGTCACCGTGAAGTAGATAGAGAGGATCGATTTTGGTCTATACTGGATTAGGAGTTTCGATTTAGGATTTCTGTGAACTAAAATTTTCTTGATGTCATCTTTGCTTTGCTATGTCAGTTGTGGGTGGTGAAACTAGTTGTCTATGCTTGAAAAGAAAAACAATAGATCAATGACACTTTTGGGCAAAATGATCTTCACTGGTGTTTAGGGAAATATGATGGAACTGATTCAAGAATAACAATCACATTGCTGCTCAGACAACCTGCCATGTTTGTCCGAGTTTTAAACAGCTGGAGCATTGAGTATACTTAGATGAAGTTTCTTCCCGGCATCATCTTTTAACCATGTTCTCAATGTTGACAGGTGAAAAATATAGCAATGGAGATGCTAGATTTTTTTGACAGCCATAGATCGATCACAGATGAGAGGGTGAATGCTGCTATGAGCAAGCTGGCTGGAAGATAGTTGATACCCAAGGCACTTAGCCTCCGGTTTGGTCGACTTAATTGTCTCTTGGATAAAAATTCTCTTCTTTTTTCGAGCCAAGTGTGAAACGATTGCTGAATGGCCAACAGCTTCCAGAGCAACTTAGTGTAACTTATGAGTTCATGTGAACACGGTAGCTTTTGCCGGACACTATATATCTATGAATATGATTGTGAACTAGTTATTATTGTATATTAATTTGAAGTCGTCGTAGGAACATAAACATCAAATCTGGGATACTTGAGCATTATGACATTTCCAGTAAAGAAAAGTCATTCCATTTTGACAAAAGACCCACACTTAAGTTCTTAGCTTTTGATTCGTGAAAGACCCAAGTCTACATGAATGTCTTGTTAGTGAATGCCATGAACCATCAAAGTCCTACAAATGAAGGCTTGGACCTATCAAGCCTGCATTTCCCGATAAACGCTCACAAAAATGCCAAAGCACAACAAGCCTACTCATCATGAAAGTACAAGCCCATGCAAAAATATTCTCAATGTTATGGGAGTCCTTTTTCTTATTCCTCAATATAGTCGTTTTATGCATTAAGATTTGCAGCAGCACTCAGCTCCATAATCTTGTTATATGATCTGAAAGAAAAAAATCTTGATAAAGAGTTGGCTCCCTCGTTCTCTTTTGTTTTATGTTGTGGGTAATCTAAAACTAAGTGTTGGCTCCCTTGTTCTCCTTTGTTTTATGTTGTGGATAATTTAAAACTAAGCAGAAATTTGCAGATTGCTCTGGGATGAAAGTAATAGCATTTACATCTAGCAAGACATAGAAACGATTCATCAACCAAGGATGTCGAAAGTATTCCTTAAAAGGCGTAAATGATTACAAGGATGATAACAATTGAAAAATGCATAGTACATCAGCTTCAGGCTCCTCCTCCATGTGATAGTCATAATTAAGCATTTTCTTAAGCAAAGACACATTTCTTGAGCTATAGAATCAAAGATATTTGATGTTCTGTCGAAACTATTAAAAGGGGTTTATCTTGGTCCTGTCCTCTGGACATATAGCAGATTCATTCTTAACGTAGCAATTAGTCCTCTAATGCTGGTGTGTTCCCATCTTTGATCTTACTCTTCCCTTTCTTCTTAGCATGTTTTTTGGCTGCAGACCAATCGAATACATTAGTCAAAAGTTGTAGAGTTAAAAGAGAAGGAAACGGTGAAAATACCTTGTCTCCTTTTAGCTTCAGATTTGGCAAAGAAATCTCTCCATTCATCTGTAAGGACAAAAATTGGCTCCTCCTCTTCATCTTCTAAGTCCTGATCTTCATTTTGCGTCATTCTTCAGATGAAGACACACAGGAAAAGTTAAAATCTACAGGATGAAACAGCCTTAGGATTGACAGGTCTAACACAATGGTAACATCTCAAACGCACAGCGTCACATGTATACCAAAAAGGAACCATGCCAGTGAGGATCTAGGTTCAATTTCGCCTACAACACCTACTTGATCCCCAAAACTTTAAATTCAAGTCTGTGGTTTTGTATCCTTTTCCTCAGTTGTTCTATATGCCGTGGTCCACTGAAACTCTCTTAAACTTCTAAGATAATCTATATTTAATTCCTGGGAGTTTATTTGAAACCAAAATAGTTATTTCCTGCTTCATATTTCAATTAAATGTAGCTTTACAACAAATAGTCAAGATCAACCATTCAACTATCAGCCACTAACACTCGGTCCTTCAAAGTTTCATTTTTCTTTTTGTGGGAAGAGGGAAGGGGAAGAGGTGAGGCCAAAACCAACCTTCATCCCCTTTTCTAAGAATAAACTAAAAGACAAGAAAAGTTGGATCAAGTCCTTCTCCATGTTTAACTAAAGACGAGAAAAGTTGGACCAAGTACTTCTCCATGTTTGGGTTGGACAAACTCCCTCCTCTTTTCGATTTTCTTTGACAAACAGAACATGCACAGAAATCACAACTGTATTTACTTTGCACCTATTTCTTGAGTCCCAAATTCAGCCCCAATAAACACAATATTACCACTGCACATACCCAGTTCTGAAACTGAAACAACTTTTGAAAATGTGGAATGGAATTTAAATGTTCTGTTGAGGAGTTGAGAGAATTAGGATCACTTGGAGATGGTTGCATTCAGTAAGAAGATGCAGGACTCACAGGGATGTTATACATAAGAATAATTTTGCGGTGATAGAGTGAAGAGAGATCAGGAAAAATGGGCTCTGGGAACGGAAAAGGACTGATGGGAAAAAAGGAGGGAAAGAGCCAGGGGGATTGGACAAGGAGGAGAGTGTGAAGGCAGAGATGTGGGATGGAAACGGACAGACAACTATTTGTAACATCTTTTCTCAATTTGCTAATGGAAATCCATTCTTGCCGGTCCACCCAGGGGTGCAGAAACACTGATGCGGATCACAGGTGACAGTTACAAGAATGGGAGGGAAGTAAATAGTACCCCACGTGATACAGTGATGGATGTAGAGCTATCGGGCAGGGATAATCATTCCAGTGACAATCAGCAGAATAAAGTAACTACTGAATTTTGTTTAACATGTCCAACCATTGCTGCATCTAATTAAAGTTAACTGTCATTATACTGACGGGAAAAAATACAAGACAATGCACCACTGTAAGCTAACATCCTGCACCTTGAGTGGCCGAGGTGTGTTCTCAATGGGCAAGGTAACATAAGTTGGTTACAAAATTAGCAAGCAGAAGTTTTTTTTCTTTCTTCTAACTTATCAAAAAGTAAAAATAAAAAGGTCGAAGATGCAATGCACAAATCCAGAATAAAATTTCCACTGATAACGAGAACTTGTTTATAAGTAGTTGCTACTACACACATAGGAGAAACATGATAAATTTGGATGGTAAATAGACCTACATAAATTATTCCAATACCATCACGATCATTGAACCACCGTTTACTTATACATGCAACAGATTGGTATTCCACAGGTCCCATACACTAGTAGTAAAGAACTCCAAGTGTGGAAAAATGAATTCCACGCTTTACAGACTCTTCATTCAAACGGTGGCCATGGAATATACCAACTTCTAGCCTCTTAAAAAATTCAGATTTTCAGTATTGCTGATGTTTAAACTTGTTGTTATTCAGAAAATCATGATTTAAAGAAGGTAAAATACCATGAAATCAAACTATCATCAACAAATACGAATGGCATTTTTATATAATCAGTAATCACAAAATCCAAGTGCAATGTGCAGCAACAACAACTTCATAATAACGATCAGAAAAATGTGCAGAAAATAAAATCTTCAAGTTAACCAAATTTCAATCAAAGCACAAGGAAACATTAGTTCATAGTTGAAGAACAACAAAAAGGGACCTAAAAAGGAATTGACTGAAAGTTACCTTGAGTCGGTAAAACTGAAATTAGGTTCAGAAAACTGCTGCATATTCAAATCCTCCGGTATAATGTGTTCAGGGTTTTGCGGCAATGGAGGAGGAGTGAAAAGTGGGCATGTTGGTACATGGTTGTTGCGCTGCAACATGTAGCTGTGTAATGGACAGTTATGTAATATATGAAAGTGATTATGATGATGGTGATGGTGATGAGGGTGAGGACTCCATGGCTTGGCACCGACGGAAGAATTTTTCTCCATTGTTGGCTTGGAACTGTATCTCGTGTACTCGCTTCTTTCTTATTTCGGGTCAAGCTATTGGGCTGTGAACGTATATTGGTAGATGGGCTACACAATAGAGCCCAAATATCCTGGTATCGATCCGGACTAGACCAGCCATTCAATGGTTCAGCCCACATGAGAATAGCACGGCACCCTGTACCTCTTTTCAATTTATGTCACTATAATTTGATTCGACATAAATTTAGAAAATAAAAAATGTATTTAAAAAATTTATAATCTTGCGTGTTATAATAATTGTTAAGTATTAATAAAATATTTAAAATTAAATATTTTTATATGTAAAAGTTGTATTTTTTTGTGAAGTCTATTATAAAGAAATAGTCTTACACAGTGTGATACGCAGAGAAACAATTTATATAATTAACCTCAGATGTTGACTGGATATCAAATTTATATTTTATAAATTCGAACTTATAAAATTTTATTGAATTTGTTAGTCCGTCAAAATACAAATTCTATTAAATACCACAAGTTGGCTTTTGTCTCTATTTTTATAAATCATGCAAATTAATATCGTCTTTAGAAATTTTTCCTTACTGATAATGTTAAATTTGGATTTTATTGTTTTGAACATATATTTCTCAACTTCTTACGGATAAAATATTAGATTGTCGTTTAACAATTTGTATAACTACAAAAATTTTAAATCGTAATTTAATATTTTTTCATAAAATTAATAATAATTTAACCGTAATCTAAATAATTTATAAGTTACAAAAGTTCTATCTTTCATCTTCTAGTAAAGTTTGTGATCGTCTATATTTATCATATCTTTATTACAATTTATTGTTTATAGAATAATCTATTTATGAAATATCTATCTTCAAAGAATATTTGTATCTTATAGAATAATCTATTTATCGAGAAGAAATATCTATCTTCAAAGAATATTTGTATCTAGCCTATGAAAAATTTTAAATAGCTTAATTAATTAATCACATAAACTTTCACTTTATTGTTAAAGTTTGATTAAATATCCTATTGATGAAGTTAGAAACAAACACTTGTTGGTGTTGGTGTTAGTGTTAATTTTGTTATCTATGTTCCGAATAGTAATTGTATAAATTAATTTCTGTTTGTAGTTAGAAAAACAAAAAAGATAATCAAACAGAAATATAGAAGAAGTAGAAAATTATCTTGAGCCCACAAGTTGCTTGTGTGTCCTTGAGAAATTATAACTCTCTCATTGTTACCAAGGATTTGAGTTACTTCCTCCCAGGATAGAATGAAAAAATATTTATGTAATAATGACAATATAAAATTATAGAACTCCACCGAACTTAACAGATGGAGCAGATCACATGACACTTTCTTTATTTTTTTGAAAAAGCAATGCAAAAAAGAGGAAAATAAGAAGGGTATTTTCTGTATCTCAATATGTAAATCTGAGGCTAAACCTCTGAATTTATAGAGAACAAAAGGGTGAGATGGAGAGGTGCAATTCAAAAGGTACTTTTTTGATATTATCCAAAGGGTGTCTTATCTAATTTCTCATTCACATCTTAATACTCCAACAAGTTTAATTATGTTTGATCTTATAACCAAACCGATTGACTTCACTAATAAAAAACGAACTATATATTTTTTTAGAGTTAATGATAAAAACACACATCTAAAGTATTTTAATTTTTTCAATTTCATATATGCACTATCATGCATGCAAGTTTCCTACTCGAATTATCACTAATTATTTATCAAGACACAATTCAACTATCAGTTATTCCCGTTTTTTTACTTGAAATATCGCCACATGCATCGTTTAGAAACGTAAAAAATAATTGATAATTAAAGAATAATAAACTCACACAATTAATAATTTGAATTTAAAACTCAAAAAATCACAATACCTTAAATGCGTTTCTCTGACAATTAACTCTAATTTTTTCATTTAAGGGAGAGAATCACGTTTGAAGCATTTTCAAAATTCCACCAAATCTCAATAAAGGTTTGAAAATGTCTATTTATGCTTTAAAGATGTTCCAAATTTGGTCCCGCCGTGGGTTAGAAATTGAAGAGTACAATGGCGATTTTCCAAGTAGAAGACAAAATGATGAGTTAGATAGTGGTCACTGGTTAGTGGCCTCTCAATTCCCCACCCACCCACTTTGTTGTAGATCAAATGGATCTATCAATACCAAATTCATTGGTTAAACTTTTAATTATTTTAATTCATTAAATTTTATATCATATATAATAGATATATTCCACTCCTATAAAAAATTATCGTTTTAAATTAATTTTTACGATTAAAAATTACATATCAATTAATATGAGTATTTTAATAAAATATTTATATTTAAGAGTGTGCAAAATCAAAACTGAATAATTAGTTATATTTATTTTTTTTGTTTGTTTTTTCCCATAACTGGACCAAACCAGATCTCGACTTGTGCCGTGACATAATTAGGTGAAGCCTTCCACACATTCCAATATCAACTGCAACCTTACAATTTTCCTTTTTCATATTTTTACTTATTTATTTGTCTTTTTTTATTTTTTTAGAAAAGACATTTTTTTTAAATGCTGCAAAGTTTTTGTGTAGTAATGCATATGCATTTCGTCCCCAGATCCCCATAGTATATGTTCATCAATAGCAGCCCTTCAATTCCCATTCCTCCTCATCTTCAATTGATTTCAAGTCAAATTTTCCTCATCTGGATCATTGGGTGTCTCAAATTTGGAATCTTTGGCTTAAATCTTTCTTGATTTTTCTCTTGTTTCCGAGTAATATATTCGATTTGTTCTTTTTTCCTCTATTTATCACCTGTGATTATCAGGTGGTTGGTTTGGGTGGCAAGATCTGTTATATTATTTCCTTCTGTCTGTCAATGGGCGCATTAGATGAGGGGCACTATCATGTAGAAATAGAGAACGAAGTGAATCTTGAACTTGGCTTTGAGGGTCAGCCTGAAACACTAGCTATTGAGGATGCTGTAAGAGTCCTCTTGCAGGGTTTGGGTGAAGATATCAACAGGGAAGGCATCAAGAAAACCCCTTTTCGTGTTGCTAAGGCTCTTCGAGAAGGAACAAGAGGTGAATTTTTTTACACCCTTTTGGATGTTACAATAGTGGTTTTTTATTTGTTATGCATGAATGGATCTCTTTCCTCTTTTTTTTGTATCCATGAGATCTGGGGAAATTGGAGCATGTGCTCAAGCTTGTTAGTGTGAATTTGTGTCTTTAAAGTCTTATTAGTAAGAACTACTGAAATAGTATGAATGCATACTGTTAGTTTCTGTGTTGCCCTTGTTGGAAAATGGCCAAAGGTACAATTTTTAGGTGAGAGTTAAGCAGGTTTGGCAACAAATAGTAGCGCTTTAGTTTCAAGGGTTATCCGGAATACACTCAATTGGTTCTTTTTTTGTTTTTCTTTGTGTAGATTCTTCAAACATGGGGGCTCTATCCCTCCATTTATAAAAGGAGGGAGAAGGGTAGGGTGCTGGAATTAGCTTAACCAGACACAGGAGTTTTGGCATTTTCTAGGAGTAGCTATATAAGTTAAAGGACATCTTTTATATAGTCATATTCTTCATAAAAGGTATGCAGATGGACAATAGGGGAAGAGAGCGAATTAAGTTTTAAAAGTACTGAGGCCTTTTTAAAAGGATTTCAGGTGAGGGGTGGTGATCTCCAACCCCTCAAAGCATCTGAAGTTCCTTTCCTTCAGATGATCCAAAAATGTAGCCTTGGATGGTTTGCCATAACTTCCTGATCGACAGGCTTTCCAGCTATCTGTTGTCCCCTTTAAACGGTTCACTAATCTCCTAATACACCTGTTAGTTAGCTTTGCATTTATTAAAGCACGAGTCCACAAAGCTTCCAGGAAAAAAAGTTGTCTTTGAATGTTGGGTATGAGCTTTCTCGATTTCATACTTTCTAGATGGATCCAGAGCTGCACTTTCTGAAGTTCCCCGAAAGTGGCTCAATTTTCCAGCGTGGAGGTTATTTTTGGCCATTCTGTTGTGTCCACCAAGGTGGAGGTTGGAGCTGTTAAATGAAGCCACTTTTCAGTAGACAAATTGATTATTCATTTTCTCCAACCATTTTTGTTAGAAAGTGTTTATTATGAAGTTATTGGAAGTGAGCCTATATATAGTTGGGGAAAGGGGAGTTCATGAATGCTGAAAGCAGCTTTTGGAATTCCATGAAATTGTAGTTCCATCCATGTACTTGATATGGAAACTCATCCTTATAGAACGGTTGATTGAAACTCAAATGATTATGTCTCTTTAATACATGTGAGAGGAAGTAAACATGAAAGATAAAACTTTTCCATCTAGCTCATGGAGCCCATGCATTACTGACTTGTAGTTGATATTTTAATGTGGGAAGGGGGTGTAAGCTAAAGTCTGATATCAGGTGGTTTGTTTTCAGTCAAGAGAAGCATCTCCAGAAGCAACTTTTCTTCAACTGCACTTCGGAATTTCATCTTCTCTGTTTAACGAAAAAGTATATCTTATCCCTTGTTCCTTTCTGCATTTGACAGTTAAATGCATGGTGCTGGATTTCTATTCTAGGTTGAAACAACTTATAATTGTATCATAAGTTAAAATTGTGCCTCAGGGAGGACTTGTAGAGCTTTCTTTAGTGAATTTTTTCAACACCAAGAACTTGATAACATTGTAACAAAGCATCCCAAATCTTTAGTAGCTTTCTATCGTATGTTGATATTTTCTATTGTACCTGGGGTGGTGGCTTGATGTATAAAACTACTGTTTGACTCTATTCTTTCATATTTTATGTTGTATGAAGGTTACAAACAAAACGTGAATGATATTGTTCATGGCGCTTTATTCCCTGAAGCTGGATTGGAAGGTGGAAGTGGTCAGGCTGGAGGAGTTGGTGGGCTTGTGATTGTTCGAGATCTTGATCTCTTTTCATACTGTGAGTCTTGCTTGCTTCCATTCCAGGTTAAGTGTCATGTAGGTTATGTCCCATCCGGAAAAAGAGTTGTAGGACTAAGCAAGCTCTCTCGGGTTGCTGATATTTTTGCAAAACAGCTCCAAAGTCCACAGCGCCTTGCTGATGAGGTTTGCATTGCTTTGCAGCATGGGATCAAGCCAACAGGCGTTGCTGTGGTTCTACAGTGTATGCATATTCATTTTCCAAATTTTGAATCAGCATTTCTTGACTCGACTTCCCAAGGGTGGGTAAAGATAACAGCTACCTCAGGTTCTGGTGTTTTTGAGGATGGGAATGCTGATGTTTGGACAGATTTTTCGAGTCTACTGAAATTCAGAGGTATAAGCATAGACAATGCTCATTATAGGCCCTCTGACCAATCATGGTGCCCATCTCAATCTTGTGGCAGGCCAGGACAAGCAAATTCAGCTATGACAAATGCAGTGCTTTCAATACTTAAGTCTCTGGGCGAAGATCCATTGAGAGAAGAGCTTGTAGGAACCCCATCTCGGTTTGTGAAGTGGTTCATGAACTTTAGAAACTCTAATTTGGAGATGAAATTAAATGGCTTTGTTCGAAGTAGAATAGATACTCGAAGTCCTTCTGGTCAGGTTGGTAATTTTAAAGATGGCATCTGCTCCGAGCTCAATTTGTCGTTCTGGTCCCAGTGTGAACATCATCTACTCCCTTTTCAAGGCGTTGTGCACATTGGTTATCACTCTTTAGATGGAGTGAACCCTGTTGGAAGACCGCTAGTGCAATCAGTAGTACATTTTTATGGCTTTAAACTCCAAGTACAGGAGAGGCTTACCAGGCAGATAGCTGAGACTGTTTCATCGTTTTTAGGTGAAGACATAATAGTGGTTGTGGAAGCAAATCACACCTGTATGATATCTAGAGGAATCGAGAAGTTTGGAAGCAACACAGCCACATTTGCTGTGTTGGGTCGATTTTCCACTGACCCTGCTGCAAGGGCAAAGTTTCTGCAGAGTCTCCCTGACTCTTGTTCTGCAGGAAAATGACAGGCCTTTCCGAAAGGAAATATACAGGTTACAGCAAGCTAGGTACTCGCCCTTAGAGTTAAACTGGTAGAATTGAGGAGCAAATTCAGCACTGAATTAGATAATATAGGTCCTTTGCTCAACAGGAGGTCCTCTTTTTATATTTCCACAGCATAGTGATAAATGAGGTGATGAAATTTTATCTATTTTTTTTTCCATCCTTGTTATATTCTGTAGTATGAGCAAAGGGTCCATACCAGCAATCTTTTAAAGTTGCCCTTGATTTATTTTCTTCAAATGCAGTTGCCATCTTGCCATTGATTTGAGTGTCATACTTGGCCTATTGTGCCATTTAGCATATACATGGTGTTTTCCAACCTTTTCTGCAATATTAATGTTATTGTAGTCCTGGTTGAATTCATTTCAGTATGATGTGCTTGGCTTCCAACCCATGTATGTGTGTTTAAAAGCCGCTTATGCGACAGTAGTAAACACCACAGTTAACTCGAACACACGCAATGATCAACTTCACAAAGATTTTCTGAAGAATTGTCACTCTTATCCAGGTAAGAGAATTATTGCAGAAAGTTCCTAATATACAAGAAGAGTAAGGCAGCTTATGCTGTTAATACACATAAAAGAGCATGCAATTCTAGTCATCAATAAACCTAGTCAGACCATAAGTGTCGGATTGTATGCCAATCAAAGCTCACATCTGATTGGGGGGCCTCAGGCTGAAGATCGCAAACAGAATCAACCCCAATTGCATGGCAATCTACGTTCACATGTGGTTGCAATGCCTCAGGCTGATTGGGTGCAGAATCAACTGTAGTTGCATCCCAATCTATGTCTACATGTGATTGCGATACCTGTGAATTGGGAACACAGGCAATCTTGGCCTGGAGATTATTCATGAACATCATCCCCATCCCCAAAAGTATTGCTACAACTGCATATGCCAGTAGAGGTAATACAAGCATCTGCATGGTGATCTAAAAGAGAAAAAGGTACTACATGATTTGAAATTGCACAATAAGCAGTAATTTAAACTGAAGATCACATGTAGATGCAGGGCATGCTACAGTTTACAACAAGCAGTAAACAATTATCATATCTAAAACTATGAATACATGCATTGTACTTTTTCCATCTATGTCATAATACCAGTTGAATGCTACACCTAAAATCAGTTGTGCACGCAAATATATCCCGATGAACTAGAAATAGCAATATCACTATTGGATCTTAGTAGGGGTTTCAGTATTGAGCCATAAATTGTATGCAATTCAACAGGTTAGGCAGGAGACGGTCATCTAAGTGGCAAGATAGGAGCAGCCCAAATCAATCATCCAACAGACTCTGCTATATTGCTAACCACACAGAATTTTGCCAAATCATAGAAGAATAAACTATATCTCAATCCCAAACAAGTTGGGGTCGTTAGATAGTAGATGACTCGAAAAAATAAAATGACAGCCTATAGTAGTTTTACTCCATCGCAGAGTGAATGATTTTTAGCAACTCAACTGTAAAGCTACAGAGAGGGGAAAATTTTTTTTTTTTAAAAAGCTGCAGAAGTGATTTCTAGTTGGATGGATTGGACTATGACTCACTCCTCAACCCATTCTGATCCAATGAACTTGGATTGGTTGCAACATGACCCTTGATTTACTCAACCCGCTTTCGCTCGGCCTAAGTTCGACATCACCTGAATATGTAACACCCTAGATCTGTAGAAGTAGCATAATAGGTAACTCTTGCCAAGAGGCAAAGCGTACAAGTGAAAAATGACCAACACCTATAATTATGCAGCACTGCTTCAATATTTAACTAAATTGATTGTTCCCAAAAGACTCTAGCTAGAAGATTGGAGTGTTCACTGAATACCCATTTGATCTAGGAGATGTCCATCAACGGATGGTGCAATCATGGTGATGATGGCATGTATATCATACAAGTTTTAACCTGTCTTTACAGACAAATGAACTTTAAAAGGTTCCTAACAAAGAAGGGAAACCGCCTAAAACAAGAACCAGCCATGTATTTTCTCTAACAACAATCTCACCTTGCTGCTATATGGGCCTCTGGAAGGTAGGTCTTTTTTGAAGGGTAGGTTTTTATCAGCATGCTCAAGACAATTACTAAGCATGTTGAGTATAGTCAACCTAGTTCCCAAATCATCACTTTCTGAAAACACAAAAACAAAGGAGAAATATAAAGTGGGGAGGGGGGTTAGAGTTTTATTCAACTTAAACAAATTCATGTACTAGCAGGCTAACTTGTTGCCACCTGGGATGTCAAAAATTTGTTTCTTCGGATGAATACCCAGCAGCTGTCCCAAATACATGCGGATGCGCGTACGATCCAAAAGTGAAAGTAAATCACCATGTGTGAGCACAACAACAGGCTTTTGATCTGAGATGGCAAGAACAAGCAAATTAAAAGAACCGTAATAAGCTCCGACAAGAAGAAAGAGAAAACGGGATGATAAATACTGAAATATGTTATAAACTTAGTATCGATCTGAAACTTGTTTTTGGATGGGCTAACACTTTTTTTCCTTATTACTTTCAACATTATTTTGTAAATCCACAATGAACCCCATATTCTGATCAACGGAGGTTCAATTAAACATTAACCATTATCTAATATAACAAGTACACTTTGTTTGTGTCTACACTTTTTTTAGTACTCACAAAATGCTTATAATATTTAATCAGCGACACTGCTCTAAAAAGGCCAAAAGACAGATTGAAGTGATAACAAAATCAGAATAAAGTGAATTAATACCTTTGAATGACAAGAGAGGGTCGTTGAAAGTTGTAGCAACAGCTTGAGTTTGTTGCCTCTTTGTTTCATCATCACTGTCCATCGATTGCAGAATTTGGACCGCACTGACAACAAATATGACACAATTAACCACATTGCTCTCAATAGCACAGTATCTATTTCGGCGAGCTTTAGACTTCAGATGTGCATCATCAGAATCCCTGCCAAAGGAGCATTTCAGAGAGTCGAGGTATCCCAAGTAAGTTTTTGTTTAAGGAAATTCAAAAGTAATCATATAAACCTCGTTATTAGCTTCCCATGACGAACCCCCTTTGTCATCCAGCGCTTCACAATTTTCTTATTTTCACTCAAATCATCCGACAGACCACGTGTGTCATACAAACATAAAGAACTTGAACCTCTTGGTATGGTGTACTCGTGAAGAAAATTTGTCCCATCTCCATCAGAAGAATCTGGTAACCCACAGATTCAATAAGAATGAAGCTGATATGACATGTTAGTTATCTGAAAACTAATATTTAAAGAAAAAAACAATAAGATTGCATTAGTTTCTAGGACAAACAAAGGAAACACGATATTCACATTCTTTCTGATTAGCTTTTATCAGAATTTCACATATTTCATGAGAAAAGGAGAAAGAGAACATACACGATACTTGAGCTCTTTCTGGTGTAAAAGGATCATCATCAAACACCCTGGAAATCTTGTTAACAAGACTGCTTTTTCCAGATCCTCTCAGACCAATCAACAAGAGTGTCATCTTTTGCGGTATATTGTAATCACTCGCTTTCATGCCGCCCACCTCCTCAATCGATGCTCCAGGGGTGTAGCTGCAGGTGTTCATTTACCATGTACCTCAACAAATGCATAGTATTTACAAGTAACCCGAGAGAAAGAACTTCATAATATGCTATAATGTGTTCTACAGTGTACAATTAAGAAACTGAATAACTGCTGAGATGAAATAAGACAAGGTTATGCAGATTATAAAACTAGCTTAACTAAGTAAAAATTTAAGAAAGAAAAATGGTAACATATTCCATCACGGAGCACTAATCCAAATTCAGCTGTCTCTAGGCCGTCACGTGAATGAACACACAAGACGATCAGTACCTATCCTCCCAGATAAACTGGAACAGTATTAGCTTTTCCACTGCCATGGTTAAATACAGCATCGGTGTGTGTTGAGCTGTGTTAAGCATCTCATTAACATTTAAGCTGATGTAAACATCTGACCATTATACATCTACAGCATAAAAATAGTTTAAACACTCTTTTTTGATAACTGAGAGATCAGTTGTTTATGACTTTGAACCTCGGAGAATAATGCATCCAGCCCACTACCTTACTCAGTTACTCTTCTCCACTTAAATACTAGACTTGGTTTACAGCATGACTCGAGCTCGTGATGCGCGCCTAACACACCAAATTGTACTATGTTTACCGTTGAACCAAAACTGATCTAAAGCTAGCTCAGTTCTCCTATCCTAGCTGGGGAATGAACTCCTTTTGGAAATCACCAGATTCCAGTCTTGCTTCAAAAACAACACCCTTCCTTCATGTGGAGGCTACCAAAGCGCCTGTGGAGAGGGGGGCAGCAAAATTAGCTTGCTTACTTAGGATAAACTTAATGCTCATCTTCTCACTGAGCATGGATCCCAAGAGGGTCTCTCATAATTATGTTTTCAGAATTTAATTATTGTTCACTGTGCGTATTATATTGTCTGCTAACACTTGGGACAAAGGCTCTGGATTATTTTTCAACCTAGTTCAAAACTTAAATTTGGGACTAGCTGTTGTCATTTTCCACTTTCTGGAGCTAAGCAAATTGTCCAGCAATAAAAGCCAAAATGCGACATTCATCAGAACATCTTTGAAACAGTGGAAGAGAAATCAAACAAGGCCATGAATGAAACACACTGCACCCACAAATAAATAAGTTGAACAAATTTGAGGAGCATTTTAAAATTAGTATATCTACTTACTTATCTCCCAGAGAAAAAGAACAAAATAGAAGATGAATTAGCATAAATTACTGTACCGCAAGATTTTATATTTGGCTTCCTTCAAATAGTCCTTATGAAGGTGCGGTTCGTCATAGCTCTTGAGGACATCCATATATACATTCCTTATCCTCTTTTTATTCACCTCATCCATTATATTTGAAGAAGCTCGAACGAATTCCTCCAAATCCATAGAACCTAGTCCAAGTTCTCCATTCTCTACTTTTGAGCCAAAACGATCACCACCACTGCACACATTCCAATTTACAGACACTAGTATTACACACACACACACACAGAGCCTGTGGAGAGTCCATCTTTGTAGAAAAATCAGGAACCAGTTACAGAAAATACCTTGGAAAAGTAGGCGAGCCTTGTATATTTTCAGGGAAGTTTTGATCAAAAGACGATTCTTCTGCAAGTACCAAAAATTCAATCTTTTTTCAGCCTTGTCAGTGTATCAAGTCTAGATTTTTTAATAAGAAAAATTTATGCAAGAATCAATTCCAAATCAGTCCAATGAGTTATATGATCAGAACTATCTTTACCTCACTTTTTTTTAAAATCTGATTTACAAACATACATATCTAAAATTATGCAAGAAATGTGAAAAGTCCAAAAAAGAAAAGAAAATAAATACATATGGCAAGATTCATATAATGTACCAGTTGAATTAGGGGATATAGCATCTCCACCCATAACTGTAAACCTGCAAACTCTAGTGAATATTTCTGTGATTTTGGGTTTTATGAAAGTCCACTCTTTAAGGTGAAGAGAAGAGTGGACTTCAATAAGCTGATGATGGAATTGGGAAGTTTACTTAGCCAAGAAGAGTTGGAAATCTCTGAAGAAGCAAAAACATGAAAGGGTTTTGAATCAGTGTGGAGTATTGTGCTCGGTGTTTTTTGGACGATTATCGTGGGTTTCTGCCACGTGTACATCTGATTTAGCGGTGGTTGATTGGTTTTTAGTGTCTTTCATTATGACTTTCACTAATTAAGGAGGTTATGTTACAGTTAGAAAAAATTAATGTGGTTGTTGGACACTTAGATGAGAAATACATAAAATTGTTCCTTTGTGTTAATTCTGACAGATATAATTTGTTATATATTTAAGATTAAAAATATTTACTTTTAACAAAGTTAAAAGAATAAAGATTCAAAACATACTTTAGATATTATTTTGAAGTTATCAACTGCCTAAACTTGTGAAATCATTTTTGTCATTTGCTCGACAGTTGACCCTTTGAACTGTTCTTCAAATGTTTATTGAATTCTTCACCTTGATTGGACGATCCCAAATGAGAATTTTTTTGATTATTTTTAGCAACATACAGAATTTATCATCAATTCGATCAATTAAATGTGAATAATTTGTATATAGAACTCTAAATTAGGAAATATCTAATTGAGATAATACTGACGAGAGAGTAATGATATTTGAACTTGTAATTTTACACTACACAATCTACAGAAATGAATAGGTAAGAAGTTGAAACCCCGTACCAATTCTATCTCCGCACGAGACAACATGAGCAAAAGACAGAAATCCCTAAATCTCGCCGAGAAAAACTCACTCCGGGGGGAGTGAAGGGGTATTCAAAAAGGGGAGAGAAAAACTCACTCCTGGGGGAGTGAAGGGGTATTCAAAAAGGGAAGCCACGGATTCTTTTTTTCTTTGTACAGATGGTCTTGATTTGGCATGACATTAGAGAAAACTTGCTAGGTTTATGGAGCTATATAGAAAAGGCGACTGAGAAGATCTGCTAACAATTTTACCAAACTTTACATTGTGATAAACATATCTCCATTGTATTCGAACAAAAAGATGAACAAATTTAGTATTTCCTTGAGCTCAATTACTGCAAGTAACACAAGAGTGATAAAACTAATAGAATGCAAGCTGTATCTTTCTCCCCGTTTATGATGGATTATAATAATTACAATAGTATCTTTCAGTCATCTTCTATAGGGATGTTCCCACAAGGACACCAACTATACCGCGTAAAAGGGGCGTGGGTCGCTCCTACCTCTTTAGAAGAGAATCTTCTGAGAATGAAAAATTCTAGTAAATAGATTTTAAATTATGCTGTCAATTACATTTACAGATAAACAGCTAAATCCTACGAATGGCTTATTTAGCCGAACCGGAGAGTTGAATCAGTAGCTCAAAGGCAACGTCCCTGCTGGAAGGAAGATGACATAGCCAGAGACGGGCGCTCCAAGAAGTTAGTCTGCAAAGATGTCATGCCAAAACCAGTTGATTGTGGAGCTCCAATAGTGGAGTGTGGAATTGTGCTGCAGACAAAGATAAAGGGAAAACTTCAGTTTCATGCTGTGATACTGATTAACTTTTAAGTCGAATTAGCTATATTAGGCCCAATAATATAATTAACATAAGACGTCGTCCTATAAGCAACTTCAGTTAATAGTTCCATTCAAATATTTCTTATCAATAGAGATAGATGCCGCACTTGCATTCCCTGTTACTGACATCTTTGAAGCTACCTGTTTAGCATCAGGAGTGGAGAGTTAAAAACTAAGTTACGTTCAATCTCTAATATGAGGTAGCAGAATGATTCCATTTCTGTTCTCCGTAGGGGAATATATTACTCAACAACCCACAAAAACTGCGTAGCAGGAAGATTCCATTTCGGTTCTCCACATGGGAATACATTACTCAAAAACCCACCAAAACTTATGCCATTAACAGAAAGGAAATTTGATAAATGGATACTGACCTGAATGATAACGATAATGAAGAGTCCACTGGAGTAGAAATTTGGTGGTGATCAGGAGGAAACAATGACCAGAAAACTGAAAAGAAACAATCAACACAGCCATGAAATGTCTAAGTAATACTACAGAAGGTGAAGATTTCAACTCACAACATTAAATACCCAGAAAGAACCATAATACAAATCTTTCAGCATTCTAAATTTCATTCAAAACTCTTAACACAAGGCAATTGTAAACCAACCACCCCAGAGCAAAAAGAAAAAGAAGTCATATAGAGTTGCAGAAGAGGTTAATACAACAAGATATTACAACTAGGAGGAAAAGTATATGATCTACCTGATTGTTGCGAGTGATCTTGGAAACCAGGGCAGAACAACATATCCTGCTAATGTAATCAAAAACCTTTTAGAAGAGTTTATTAAAATCAGGAGTCTTATGAAAAGAGATCCCAGAAAAACAGTGACCCAGATATAAAAAGAAAAGAAAACTTAAGACACTCACCGTTCCTGTACCTTGACTTTTACTTGTCATCTTTGCAGGAAACAAATCTGCATAATCAGGTCAAGGTATATTTTTTCAGGAAGCTGCAACTGAAAAAGGGATCGTACAACAATAAAACAAAATTTTGAAAAATTAAAGCAATACATATACTACTAGGCAAGGACATCAGTCTTCATGCTATTTAAAAAAATGATACTATGACAAATATGGTTTTTTACTTTAACGGTGTTTTATATTATAAGATTTAAGTGTCAGGCGTGCTGTCTTAGAAATATGTTTCCCGGGGCAAATTTGAGATGTGCTTAAACTTGGATTACCACCATATCAAGAATATACACTTCCTTTTTTAAGGACACAGCAGTGTGGGTATTCTTTTGCTTCTAAGAAACAAGATAGAGGAAAACACAAGGACAAAAATGTCAGTTACAAGAGCCAGGATATACATGTTCAAAAAGCAATTGCTGCAACAAATTGAACCATAGACAGTTGTGCATTGCAAGCATTTATATGTATCTAATGAACCCACTTTAGATAATATAAATCTCATGGAAGAAAATAAACCTGAAATAATAAAAAACTGAAAAAGTTCATACCCAAGCAAGAGGGACTTGGGTTCACAGCCAAAGTCAAACCAAGATAGCAGTCATCTTTTTCTGTCCCAAAATCCCACAGGTTCAACTCAAGATTAGGCTCAGGTCCTGCACCACAGGATAGCTTCATGAACAAAAAGCGGATAGTGCCAGAATGCTAAAAGTGTTTTACAAGTTCTTACCAATATTATTTAAATTCATCTGCAGTGGATCCCCCAAAGGACGAGGAACCCACATATCAACCTATTCAGTAGAAAGTGGCAAGTTATTCAAATTCCATGGAAGGATGTCAATTACAATAATAAGTTGAAGCAAACGACAAATAAAATAGCATACATGAAAAAATGGGTGCTGTAAGCATTGGTCAGCAGTTGGTCTCCTCAATGGGTCCCATGAGCAGAGTTGCTATGGCATGAAGGGAGGGATGAATCAGCTAAGCACCATTTCATATTTCATGCATAAAATATTCCATCAATGTAATGAAGCAGCTATAAGGAATACCTTGATCAAATCAATAGCTTCCGGGCTAGCATTTGGAATGACATCAGACAGATTGGCTGGTGTAATCTATGAGAAACAAAACAAAAAAACAATGGAAGATCTGAATACACAATCATTCACGTCTGTGATAAAGGTCAAAAGAATCTGGCAGGAAACTAACAACAAGTTCATGCACGACTTACATCAAAACAACTTATATCAAACAACCGTGAAGCACTTCTCAGTTCTGGGAAGCTAGTCCAATCTGGCGGTCCAAGAACACAGCATATCTTATACAACTGATCAATTTCACTGGACAAAGAAAAAGGAAGATTACTCTCAAAGGAAATAGTTCTCAAAATGATTTGAATCAAGTTTTAGACTGATATGAATCGAGTTCCAATTTCCCACAGAATTTCTGGATAAGATGCTCCACAATCTCTTGGAACTAACTACATCATCCAATTGTCAGTTACATTTGAGGTCAAAGCAGTCTAGGTTCCAAGCTAAAAAAAGCTAGGACATCATCTTCATGTAAGACAATATGGGATATGAAATCACCTTTCACCAGGGAAAATTGGGCATAGAGTGAAAAGTTCAGCAAGTACCGCACCAACTGCCCACATATCTGTGTTCATTCATAGGTATGTTAAAGTAGCTGATAATAAAGAGAAAGAGGATATATGCAAGATTATGAAATAACAAAAATACTAGTCAAAAGAAGCAACTATTTATAACAATAGTTGGCTGTTTATTCTATTAGTCGTGGACCTTATTCTCATGAGTCAAGAAAAAGATTACTTAACCAACAAAACAAACATTTTTGAGAACTTCTAATTAACAGCAGGTCAAATAGATAAGACTTTTTTGGATAATAGAACAAACACTAAAGTTCCAAAATAAAGCAATCCAAAAAATGCAAGGAAATAAAACAAATTGACAAACCCAAGCATGTGAAGTAGTGAATAAACATATGACAACTTTAAGAATTGATAAAGGAGCCAAGTCACTGGTCAACAATGTTCTAGAAAATTAGCCCAAGTTTTTTCGGTACATACGTCTAACATCATAAGTGCAAACAAACATGGAAAAAAACTAAGAAAGTACAAAGTTTCTACTAAGAGAACATCAGTAAATGTCTCATATTCCAGTTTTACTATTGAATCAAGCCAACAATTTTGAAATCAAGACTTTGATGGGCCTGTATTAGGCATGGTGAACTTGGTCCAAGGAAATTCCTGGCACTCTGTTGTTTTCTTTTACAAAACCTTCATAGAACCCATTGAAGGTTATATTACCTTCAAAGAGACATGGCAGGTCACACAATGTGCCTGCCGTGAAAATTGACAGAAAACATTATAAGAAAGATTGTTTATACACAGTAAACACGTAACAGATTGCTCAGCTATGTACTTAGATTTAAAAGTTTATTAGGACAGGAAAACAAGCTGCAACAGCCATCAAGATTCAAGCACAAATTTCAGGATTAGGTGATTCTTATCAAATCCTAGCTTCTAAACATACTGAAACTTATTGGTGTCGAATGAAAAATAATTCAGTGTGTCACAACAAGAAGCTTCCGGAATTGCAAGAACATACTGACAGAGTGACAGTGCATACCGATAGCAGGTGTGTATGATGAAGATTGCAACAAAACTTCTGGTGCTCGGTACCTTTTTAAAGACATTAGAACATCCTTCCATCAGAGTCAACATTTTACTAGCACTTGGAAACAAAGGATGCACCAAACTAGAGAAGACAACTCACCAACGAGTTGAAACATAATCAGTGAAAGGAGGTAATGAAGACACTTCTCTAGCCAACCCAAAGTCGGCAATTTTAATTACATCATTTGTCACCAGTAAATTCTCTGAGGCAGAACAAGTGTAGCTTTAGTTCGCACTGCCATACATAAAGATAGTAAGTAGACAACATGACATTTCAATACCAGGTTTCAAGTCCCGATGAAAGTAACCACTTTTATGCATGTGGGCAAGTCCTTGCAACACCTGAGACATCAATCCCCGAATCTCTTCCTCTAGGAAAGGTCTTTGCCGTTCTTTCATTAGTTGGTACAAGTTACGTTCCTAAACAATTTAATACAAGATAATTTAAAGATTCACCTTGACATAGTATTTCAATATTCTGAAACTAAAAGCACTAATTGCCAGAGTTACATAAATCTACGCTATGTTAACTGAACGAAAGATTATATAGCACAGACGAGAAAGGTCTTAAACTGGTACCATGTACTCGAGTATGAAGAAAAGCTCATTGTTCTCCCTGACAATCTCCTTCAGTTTGATGATGTTAGGATGATTCAATTTACGGAGGGACTGAACAGAGAAAGATTAAAAAGCTTAGCTTGCACCAAGTATAACATGTACAAGAAACTCTTTTCTAGCACGGTAATTGTTCTGAACAATATGTTTAATTATTTGCCTTCAGACTGTCAAATGTTAGACCAAATAAGATGAAACCCACACACCTTTATTTCACGTAGATTAATGCATTCTTCCCAAAAATAGAACTTCCTCTTCATTTTCTTTACTGCAACCTGCAATAATGAAACAAATCTATAAGTTACAATCTCAGAGAAGAATCAACATCCTGTCAGATGTCCAACCATAGACAAGCAATCAACATAAGCCTCCCAGCCAACTCCCTCCAAAGGGTGTTAGTGAAAAGGTTAAATTTTATTATTCTTCATTTCTTGAAATAGCATAGGCATGATTAAAAACTAATCTGACGTCTCAACTTAATGTGGAATGGAACTTTAACATGGCTCTCACAAATTATTATGTATGGGATTAAACCCAACATGTCCCCAGTCAACTCTCAAAAGGCACTTTTGGTTAGCCGGACTCCACCAGAACTGTGCACACAAGGCGGATCTATTAAGGAGGGCGGGGGTGCCACGACACCCGCACACCTCACTTGAAACTGTATATATATGTATGTATATGTATAGAAATATCATAAATATATAAACTGACACCCATATTAACAAATGGTCATTTGGTGCCACTGGCTAAGTTCCGTGTTTTCTGCCCACAGGGAAAGAGATCGAGCCCAGCCAAAGAACTGTTTTGTCTTCTGCATTTAATAAGCTTACAACCATTTTGCTTCTTCTTTTCTTTCTTTTTTTCGTTTCTTATTCTTTTTTTTTCTTTTTTCTTTTTTTGTGTCTTCTTTTCCTTCTTTTTTTTGTTTCTTCTTTTCTTTTTTTTTTATTTGTTGTTGACTCTTTTTTCCATATGAGTTCCTATTGATTTTTTATTTTTATTTTTTATTAATTCTTTCTTCTATTTTAAGTTCGTAGAGTTTATTAAGCTTTTTACTTTGAGAATCTAAAGACGTATTTATAGTGAGTTTTAGTTCTAAACATCTATTCTTGAATCGGTAACTCCATAATATATTTTGTTGATATTAGTAATATTATTGAACTTTTATGCTTTGTTCAAAATTGTCGTAATTATTAAATTATTTCGTTCAATTGTCTTGTTTATATAAATCAAAAAGACGGATAATCTGAACCGAAGCTCATCATAAATCAAGAAGAAAAATAATGTGGCACCCGGAGTCTCAAAATCCTGGATCTGCCTCTGTGTGCACATGTTATTACTGTTCTGTGAGAGATGCATCAATAGCTTGCCATTATAAAGGAAACCAAGGAGCAAATCCAGGCATTACCATGTTGAGCTCTGATACTTATAGGTTATAATTATAATATTTCATTAATTTATGACGTGCAACTCATCAAACATGCACGGATCAACACTTTATATCAAACTATCAACTAATAAATAAGAAAATCTGAAAAACATGTGTGGATATATAAAACATAACAAATTTGTAAACAAAGACAATCACTTACAATTTCAGATGTTTCTGTATTGATGGCCTTAT
Organism: Datura stramonium; assembly: GCA_018107945.1. Lineage (NCBI taxonomy): Eukaryota > Viridiplantae > Streptophyta > Magnoliopsida > Solanales > Solanaceae > Datura > Datura stramonium. The sequence continues at coordinate 136,213 of JACEIK010000204.1, read as the reverse complement.
ATACATTACCACATGTTCCATCTCCAAGCTCCTTCAATATTCTATATCTGGAATTATAATATCCCACACAAGAAAGCACAAAAGATTCAGATCATCAAAAGAAAACCGCCTCTTAATATCCAAATAGGGTATGAATATGACTTACCTTTCCATTTTTAGATTACAATGACTGGCGGACCGACAGTTTCTTAATGGACCTCTAACCTCCTGATAGAGGTTTCTACACTGTAAAAACAGTGCTCTTCACGTGGTTGTTGACATATATCACTTTTTATGTGCAGCATACGATATGGTAAATGGTAAAAAATCCACCTCTCATTACAAAAGAAATTGAAAATCAACTGGAAGACTATCAACATGCTTAAATGCAGCCTTCACGAGCTGCAATCAGTAGTTATCATCTAAAAAGCAGCCACTGATTTCTGTCAAATACTTGCAATATCGTGGATAAAGTAAGATGTCATCCATGCCGACAAGATATCAAATCATGAACACATCTCATTTCCATGAGCTTCAGTTATGTTTTATCTGTCAAAAGTACCAGAAAAAAGTCAGAGACAACGGTAGAACATGAATAACGCATCCTACCTTCAGTGCTTTAAGGAATTCAAGGATCTGGATTGATAATAAACGGAAAAACATAAAAAGCCGAAAGCTCCCCTAGTTATGTCTCAAACAACCACAGGGAGAGGAGAGACGGGATGAGATAAAAAAAAGTACAAAAATAGCTAATAGCATATGCAGGATGGTATTCTATGGAAGAGCATCACCCTTCACTTTATTATTTATCTATTCCCGTAGCTTTATATCCATGAACAGAAGTGGATCCAGAATTTAAACTCTATGAGTTCAACTTTTAAGGTTCTTAGTATCAACTCATCATATTTCTAAAGTTATGGATTCATTTTTACTACATATATGATAATTTTATTGACTTTTTCCACATAAATCTATGCTCCATCGTCAAAAATACTGGGTTTAGATGAAGCTGGCGGATCCGCCCCTGTCCAAAAACATATGGAGCAATTAGCATCACCTTTTTCTTGCCATAACTGTGATTTTCTATATGACATCTATATCTAAATAGTAAACTGATTCAGCTTCAATTATTTTGAGAAGTCTCTGGTTTTATCTTCTTCATATTTGTGCCAACTGTCAACAAAGAGAATTGCTCCAAAGGAGAACTACAAATTAAAAACAATCCACCATAAGCACAAATCGTATGACATGGTAATTGGTAAATTAAATACACGAATACACATCAATGCGATGATCAAAACACAAAACTCCTCGTGAAAAACATGTAATTAAACAAATATTAAGAAATACAGAAGAGCTGGATGTTTGTAGTAGATAAATCAGACAGCAATTTTGAAAAAAAGAAAGAAAAAGAACAGATGCAGATTTTCCAGTAACTCTTCTAGTACCAATTCAAATCAATACCCAAAAAAGTCAAGTCACTTCAGATTATAATCCTGATTGTAAATGGATAAACAAAAAATACAACTACAAAGGACGAAAATTGAATTTGAAGCTACAGACGAATAATGCAATTGAATTTATTCATGATTTTCTGATCAAAACAACAGAAATAGATTCTCCAGCCACTAGAAAAACGTATAATAAGCACGAAATAATAGAAAATACAGCTGAATTGAAAGGAAAAAGAATTCGAACTCACCGCTTAATGCTGGAGAAACAGTCAAACTACAAACATCTAGAGAGAGAAAGGAAGATTTCTAGAGAGAAGATAAATGTTCCGATCGATAATGTAACAACAAAATCATCATCATATGAAGAAGCGTTGCAGAAGAAACCAAAATATATTTCGAAAAATAAAAAGTAATTAAAATAGTTTTAGATAAACAAGTGAAATTTTAAAAACAAATATCAAAAGAAAAAAATTAAAAATTGCAAAAGATGCTTGGTGGTGGGGAAAAGGAGTGGTCCTCTTTAAAGTAAGTTTACATAAAAGCCCTTCTGCCAACTTGTTATTTTCAAACTTATCCATTGTCGGTAATTTTATGACAACTTTGCCCTCTAATGGTTCGTAAAATTACCAGACTCTGCCATTGTGCTTAACAGGTACAAATTGAAATTTTCAAGAAAAGACGGGGATGCAGTTGGTATTTCACCTTTCAATCGACCACGCGATTTGGCCAGAAGAATCAGTCTCATTGAATTTGACTTGGGCTTGAAGCTTGGGCTTAGGACTGGCTAGGGGAAACAGTAACTTATCCACTTTAGAAAAACAACATACCCGGTAAAATTCGGTAAAGAATTTTTAAAAATAATAAA
>JACEIK010000204.1:113928-126126 GCA_018107945.1 Datura stramonium | reverse complement strand
ATGCGTTTTTGTACTCATTTCATAGTATAATTTAATGTATTTTTTATTTGTACAAATTAGTCTTTAATAACCAATCAAACGAAAAATATCAAAAGTTAAATTTTAATAAATCAAACTATGTATTTAAACTTTAGATTCGGCCCATCTTAAATTAATTTAAATTGCTAAATTTGGAAATACTCAAAAACTTAGGCTATGTGTGCACTGCCCTATTATTTTAGGATCCGTTTTCAGTTCGCCTAAAACTCGGCCCATCTCATCTGCCACCAAACTCGTGGGCCTAACTTTAATTAAAGATCAACCGTTAGATTAATAAGAATTTCGAAACAGTGGTCCCCATCCACCCCTATTATATTATCTAAATAATAAATAAATCCATAATTCTTGATGAAATAAAAGAATTCATATAATCGTTATCAAAATTTAAGATATCTGGAAGCATCCTGACCCTTCGTCACGCTAAAGCTCCTCTAAAACCTTGGAACTCTCTAGAACCTACCCTCCTTTTCTTTCACACCATTTAAGCCTCCATCTTCTCCATCTCCAACAACGCCGTTATTCGATTCACTGAGCGCGATTCTATCAATCTATCAGTCAATCTTCTTCGTGTGAGTACATATTGTGTTTGACGGAAAAATGGATGAGGATTTTGGTATTCCACCGGTAGAGGGAATGGACGAGGACATGGATCTGCCGGAAGACAGTCCGATCATGAAAGTCGGCGAGGAGAAGGAAATTGGAAATCAGGGATTGAAAAAGAAGCTTGTTAAGGAAGGTGAAGGTTGGGATACTCCTGAGCCTGGTGATGAAGTCGAAGGTAATTAGTTTGCATAAAGTTATTTAGACTGCCAATAAATCTGAGCTTTGTTTTTGGTAATGTGTTTTTTCTTTTTTGTGCTCACAATGGTTTTTTATTAATTAATTGCGGTTGTTTCATCTACTTTGCGGTAAACGTGAATTTGTTTGTGTTATTTGAGCTGACATTGGTTTTTGTATTGTCAGTTCATTACACTGGAACTCTGCTTGATGGAACCAAGTTCGATTCCAGTCGCGATAGGGGTGACCCCTTCAAGTTCACCCTCGGTCAAGGTTAGTGAACGTTCCTTAAACATTTAGTATTTGCTGGTTAATGGTCATGGAATGAACTTCAGTGATTTGCTAAAACAGATGATATTTACATTGCCAGAAGTGACATTTTTATGTTCCTTTGGTTGCTCTGCTTCAAGGACTCTTTAAAACTAGTCTATTTTGAGTATTTCATGCATTATGAAGCTTGATTGCTCCAACAGGACCAGTATAGATAATATGAAGTTGAAGTCTGTTTTGTTAAAGTTCCCCTTAAGGCTTAGTTCATATATGGTAACACGTAAAGCTTGTCCTTTATTTTAAAGTTGGATTTTAGCTTGTCGAGAAGGTATGGATTTTACAACGTTTATGATAACGAGAATCTGAAGATCTGGTGAAGCTGATCTCGTTCGTACTTTGACAGTTTCGTACGAAATTTTCTTTTTCTTGTTTCCTTAGAAGATGATTTTAATGGTCTTTGGCGTTCCAAATTAGATGTCATCCTCAATCCTAGGGATTAAGAGTTGAGACGACAATGCTTGTCAAAGATTGCAAACAGGGAATTGCTTTGTTCGAAATCAAGTTATGTCAGAAATAATATTAAGACCAAGAAATACAGAATTTTTCATTATGAGGAAGTCTCTGATATCAATGTAATTATCATTTGCATTAGATGAATTAGATTTTGCTTCCAGATTAAACTGATTCACTGACACTTTTATATTTCATAATAGGACAAGTAATTAAAGGATGGGATCAAGGTATAAAGACGATGAAGAAAGGTGAAAATGCTATTTTCACCATTCCTCCGGAGCTGGCTTATGGAGAGAGTGGTTCTCCTCCAACCATCCCTCCAAATGCCACTCTACAATTTGATGTTGAATTATTATCATGGGTGAGTGTAAAAGACATTTGCAAGGATGGTGGTATTTTCAAAAAGATCCTCAAAGAGGGGGAGAAATGGGAAAACCCAAAAGATCTTGACGAAGTATTAGGTATGTATTATCATTTTCAGATCATATGGGACTATGCTGTAGCTGTTTTGAACATAAATTAAGCATTTTCTTTTGCCTTTTGTGATTTAGTCAAGTACGAAGCTCAGCTCGAAAATGGCACAGTAGTGGGAAAATCAGATGGAGTGGAGTTCACTGTTCAAGATGGTAACCTTTGACTTCATATGCCCCACAATGTTTTATTAGGTAAGACAATGCAGTTGTGTTCTGACATCCTTAATGGAACAGGTCATTTCTGTCCTGCTCTTGCGAAGGCTGTGAAAACTATGAAGAAAGGTGAAAATGTCCAATTGACAGTGAAGCCACAATGTAAGTGATGATTGCTAATAAGTGAGTTTGTAGTCATCTGTCGATAAGAGGGCTGTTGTTAACGTGTCTGATTTGTTTGCTGCAGATGGCTTTGGAGAGAAAGGAAAACCAGCCTCGAGCGATGGAGGAATAATTCCACCTAATGCCACATTACAGATCAACTTAGAGTTGGTCTCGTGGAAAACTGTTTCAAATGTTACCGATGACAAGAAAGTAGTAAAGAAGATCTTGAAAGAAGGGGAAGGATATGAGAAACCCAATGAAGGAGCTGTAGTTAAATGTTAGTTGGTCATGTGAAAAAATCATTAGTTTGTGCTCATAAGTTGCATGAATATTATGATATCTGACAGTTGTTTCAATTTGCATATTGCAGTAAAACTGGTCGGCAAGCTGCTAGATGGCACAGTCTTCACAAAGAAGGGCCATGATGGGGAAAATGAAGACAACCTTTTTGAGTTTAAGACAGATGAGGGTATGACTCCGAATACGTTGTTATAACCTCATGGATCATACTTGTGAATTGTGATTTTCACTGGTCTATAATCCTTCAACTAGTATTGATCGAGCTGTAATTTACCCCGAACAGAACAAGTAATAGATGGGCTGGATAGAGCTGTCATGACAATGAAGAAGGGTGAAGTGGCACTGCTTATAATTGCACCTGAATATGCCTTTGGTTCATCTGAGTCGAAGCAAGATTTAGCTGTTGTCCCTCCTAATTCAACTGTGCATTATGAGGTTGAGCTTGTTTCTTTTGTCAAGGTATGTGATGTTTTGTTTCTTTTTATTTTCTAGCCTTAGCTATATGGCACTGTTCTCTGGATCTATACTAAATCATATTCTCTTGTTGGTGGCCTGTAGGACAAGGAATCATGGGATATGAATACTCAGGAGAAAATTGAGGCTGCTGGCAAAAAGAAAGAAGAAGGGAATGCACTGTTCAAGGCTGGTAAATACGCAAGGGCATCTAAGAGATATGAGAAGGTAGATATTTAGCTTTTTACCATGTTGTTTAGAACTAGATTAGCGGGTCTTTTGTCTGGCAAGAGCGAGAAGCTATTGTGAGTGCCAGAATGCCTGACTAGACATCCTTAACAAATGCAGGCTGCTAAATTCATCGAGTATGATACTTCCTTTAGTGAGGAGGAAAAGAAACAGTCTAAAGCGTTGAAGATCACCTGCAACTTAAATAATGCAGCTTGCAAGTTGAAACTGAAAGACTACAAGCAGGCTGAGAAACTGTGTACCAAGGTTTAGAACTCGAAACCTAGAAATCCCACCTCCGTGAAAAATTACCCATCCTTTTAGTACCATTCACCCTGTTTACTTTCTTCTCAATGATTGTTTGTGTGAGCTGTAGGTGTTGGAACTGGATAGTACAAATGTCAAAGCTCTTTACCGCAGAGCTCAAGCATATATGAACATGGCTGATCTTGATCTGGCCGAATTTGACGTTAAGAAAGCTCTTGAGATTGATCCTGACAACAGGTATACAACCATGACCATTATATACTATATCCAAGCTGTCGTATTTGTCAGTCATGATGCTGAAGATTGTTCTTTTATGTGATATCAAGGGATGTGAAGCTTGAGTACAAAGCTCTAAAGGAGAAAGTCAAGGAATTTAATAAGAAGGATGCGAAGTTCTACGGAAACATGTTTGCGAAGTTGAATAAGCAGGACGCAGGAAACGCAGCTGTAAGTGTTACATATTATAACCCCTTCATTTCGAGCTTTACCTCTTTTTCTGTTATTGACTCATGACTTTTGTGTAATGCAGAAATCTGCTCCGAAGGAACCAGAACCGATGAGCATAGATAGCAAGGCATAACTTTAACTCAGACATGACGTAAAAGGATCAGCTTCATTTGCTTGACGGTTCTGATGAGATGTCATATCTGCCATGGAGTCGTTATAGTGGACTTTAGGAAAAGTGTTTGCTGAATAACCTGACTATAATTTCAGATTCTGTATTGGGTATTTTGGATATTAATGGATCCTTCTGTAATAGAGTTTCCTAGATGAAATCTGGCATCTTTTGGTGTTCTATACTTTTGGTTATTTTGTTTGTCCTTGTTGAGTGGAATTAATTAAAGGTCATTTGAATTGATGCAGAAAACAATCAGTTCTTTTCACTGCTCTGAGTTATGAGATCTGCATGCAAAGATGGTGGCATTTTTATTCCGATAAAGCATCGACTGAAGACCTGATTAACCTGTGAAAGCTAGAATTAAACCCCATTAGGGCTGTTTGGTAACTGATCGAGAAATAGCAGGGACTTAGTTGTAGATCTTATTTGGATGCGAAAGTGTAATAAAAGGTGTATATTTGCGAGAGGGATTCAACCCTTTATAAGCTTTGGTTATGAATTGTCTCAAAAATTCAAAAATAGATTTGAGCTAGTTTTTTAAAAATTTGAAATATAAAATTTTAAAATTACTGCCAAAAGGTAACTAACAGTTTATTAATCACCAACAGACATTTCATTGCATGGCTAAACTACCACAGGTTAGCTTTTCTCTAGACTTGCCTCTCCTACCACAATTAGCTAGCCATCATCCTTTAGTACTGAAGGTTAACTACTTAGCCTATCACTATTACAAAAGTTCCAAACTAGATTAAGGCATGGGTTCTGCTAGGGGCTCGAACTGTGCATATATCAGCCACTTCTCTTGCCATGATACTTGGATCCTTGCATCTCTGATCAAACAGTCTTGGGTTATGCTCCATCCAAATAGTATAGCAAGTTTCGCAGCTGTATAGCTTTGCTTTTCCATCCATGTCAATAGTAGTCTCTACACAGGTTGGGTGACTAAGCAGTTGGTGAAGATGTGATCCCTCGCCTCCAGCTCACTCCTGCAGAGAACACATATGCTAATTGTAAGAGATTTTAAAGGGCATTTTTAGTAAATCTCATTTACTTGTTAATTGGAGAGCAAGAGACAGCCATATCGGACCAAATGCAAAAATGGAGAGGAAATACACTATGAAAATTGAATTCTTACTAGTAAAATAAAAATTTATACAGTCAATGAATTGAGCTACTGAAATGTTTATGATGGAAGTGACTTTTAAGCAGATAATAAAAGACTTTTGTATTGAATCGAGAATCAAGATACTAGCCCAAGAATGAAAAGCCCAAACACGACGTAACTTCAGCCCAAAGTCCAAATCGTTAAGGCCTAGGCTCGTCCATTCAAAATGTTAGGGTTTCAGCGCTCTCCGTTCAAAGTGGAAGAGAGTGGTGTGAGGGAGTGCCTCTTAGTTTGCGGCTTAGCTATCAGTAATCATGGGTATGAATCTCAACCTACTGCTTCCATCTATACCCTTCTTTCTCTTTCTCTATACTGATGGCATTTCATGTACAATTCGTTGGAAAAAAAAACAGACGATTTTATTAATATTCTTGGTTTATTTATGGATGTGAAGGTATCTCACGAGACTCTATGCACAAAAGACGTGCCACTGGTGGCAAGAAGAAAGCTTGGAGGAAGAAGAGAAAGTTAGTTCTAGTGCCTTCTTTCTTTTTGCATAAATATGTCTTTATATCTTTCATTATCCTTGCTTTTATCCATATGATTGAGTGTTTTTAACATGGTTATGGTACTAAGTGTTTATTCTTTAAAATGCACAGAAAAATAGCAAAATACTGCATGTAAACGTATCATATATGACCACATCCATAATGGTCACTTACTAGTAACTAGTAGTCAATGTTAATCTGCGTCTCTATATGTATAGGATGTGTTTGGTACAAATCAAATTGTCTTTCTGTGAAATAAGATGTATTCTATAGGTAGGTGAGCAGGATTTTCACTGAGAAGATATGAAATATAAAACGCAAATGAAGGGAACATCTACTATAATACATAAATAGTAAACTTGACCATTTATATGCAATGTAATATTTTGGGGATGAACCTCCATATGCCCTTAGCTCAGCCAATGAGGAGAGTATTAGCTAAAGATGGATATTAATGTTAAAAAATTGGATATTATTTTGACTATCTTTTTGAATTATAAAGGATTTATATGGTGTCTAAGTATTAGTTGGAGCAAGTGATATTGAGTAAATGTCGGAATAGTAGTAAAGAGGAATGACTTCCATGCATTAGTTAGGAAGTCATTTATCATTTTGGTGAAAAATGACGCCATTTCTGGGAAGAAGTCAGATAACTTGCTATTCTTAGTTGTTGTTCAAAGAATGAAGCTTCAAAAGCACACCTAAAACCAGATGTAAAGTATCCATGTCTTTTGAGTTTCCTACATGAACTATTAGGTGTTTACTTTTCTTACCTGAATTATCACCAAATATTTATCAAAACACATCTTAATTATCAATTGCTCATTTTTTCTACCTAAAAAATCTCCATTGTTTAATTAGGAAAAAGTAACAATTGATAGTTTAGGTGTGTTTCGATAAACACTTGGTGATAGTTTAGGCAGGAAACTCACACACATGATAGTTTAGGCATGAAACTCAAAAAATCATTGTACTTTAGATGTGTTTTCCTACCTTTACTCTTGTTCAAATGAAGAAATGGTAATTATAGTAGTAATTTCTGTTTCTAACATTTAGACTCTCTCCTCGTGGAATTAGTGATGCAGAATAGCGATTTATTAGTAATTTTGCTAGTGTAATGAATAATATGCTTTGCTGCTCATGGTTTACATAGCTTCTGCACAATAGATATCTTAATTTTCTACATCTCCTCAATGACAATATTTGTTTTTGTTTCTGCAAACATATAGTGATTTTAGGTTATCCGAAAAAAACATATAGTGATTTTAGACTTGTAAGTTAAGATATCTATATCAATCAAACAATCAACTGCGTCTCATCCAATACTAGTTGGGTATGCACAAGTTGGCTTGGTCACCATGGTTATCAAGCAAAAATTAGTTGGGGTCAGAGACAGTAATTAATATTAGTTTTTTCTCAAAACTCTTATTATGCATGGCAGAAACGGAAGAGGGAAAGGGAGAGGGAACACATACAGGAAATCGAAGCCCTACCTACATGGTGGAGTATTCGGGAACCCATCGTGTGACCTACCTTGAATCCCGAGGAATAATTATTAGATTAACTAAGATAATACATTTGCATAAATTTAATTGATGATTAAGATAGGAATGAGAATAAAGGATGTAAAATACTTATAACAAAATGACTGCTTTAAAAAGTTAGTTAGCATAGCCTATGTGAAAAATCTGTTGAACATGAGCTATGAGGTGGTAATGGATAGACTGATTATGCATTACTGATTTTGTGTGAATCTGCTCTTCTTATGGTTAAAGGTATGAGCTTGGCCGTCAACCTGCTAATACCAAGATCTCAAGTAACAAGACAGTCAGAAGAATTCGTGTTCGTGGCGGCAATGTGAAATGGAGGGCACTGAGATTGGATACAGGAAACTATTCATGGGGTAGTGAGGCAACCACCCGTAAGACTCGTATCCTTGATGTGGTCTACAATGCCTCAAACAACGAACTTGTTCGCACGCAGACTCTAGTCAAGAGTGCAATTGTTCAGGTTGATGCAGCACCCTTTAAACAGTGGTACCTCCAGCACTATGGTGTTGACATTGGTAGGAAGAAGAAGGGCACTGCTAAGAAGGAAACTGCTGAGGTAGCCAAATTTGGATGTCTTCCATACTTGATTAACATCATTTGACTAGTATTTCTTGATTCATTGCTATCTGGCATCCCCGGCTCTTTCATTTTACTGTCCAGTCATAGTTCATCGTGCCATGTGAATTATTACTGGGTGACCACCATTATCAATGACTGCTTGGACACTGTTTGGTGTTTGTACATGATTTCCTGTTATGGTCAGAAATAACTTGCCCAAGATTGAGAAAGAACAGATAGATAGGAAATATGTGTAAGTGAAGGAAAACTTAGGTCTTATTGAGGATTCTCTTGACCTCTAACAATGCATCAAAGATTGAGGAGCTACAACTCCAAGAGGGGAATTCGCTTCAGTGGGTTTTTTGTTTTTTGCTTCCTTGAACGTGCATATAAAGATTTTTAATTACCCTTTCTCTTACATATGGTTTGATCCCTGCTATGTCTAAATGAAGCTATTTTTCCTAATTAACACCCACTTTACCTACAACTATTCAACTCCAGCAACTTCCTTGTTTCAACTTTTATAGAAGTATCCTGTATTCCTTCTTTCCCTTATATGTTGATTATTTCTTTTGGCTGACACATTGGCAGGAGGGAGAAGGTGCTGCTGCTTCTGAGGAAACTAAGAAGAGCAACCATGTACTCCGAAAAATTGAGAAACGCCAGACAGATCGCAAACTTGATTCTCACCTTGAAGAACAATTTGGTTCTGGTAGACTATTGGCCTGCATCTCATCTCGCCCCGGCCAATGTGGCAGAGCTGATGGGTAAGTTCAGCATTGACAACCTTGCTTCCCAGGCCTAGCCCTATGAGACTGTTTTTATCTGTTCCACTCAAGTCATAATATTTTTTTTCCACAATTGACAGGTATATCTTAGAGGGCAAAGAACTTGAGTTCTATATGAAGAAACTACAAAAAAAGAAGGGCAAGGCTGGAGCTGGCGGAGCTGCTTAATTGGGGCTCTTCGATTTTTGAGAAATTATTTATCTTTCTCTTTTTTCCTGTTAATCAACTTGGTTTTGTGAGGATATTTTTTCTACTATACAGTATTCTTTAATCTTACCATGGAGTTGACATTTGATGCCTGGACTTCGTTTATTATTATTGGCCTTCATTAGTTTCAGTTTATTCTGAATATTTGCTAGCCATATACCAACTCCACTGGTCGTGCTGGCTGAATCAGTGTTGCTTGTATTTTAATGAGACCTATTTGTTGGTTTCAAGGATTTTGGAATATTTTCAACTATTAAAGTTACCTACCTAGGTTTAGACTGTGCTGTGTGTGTGTTATTTCAACTATAAAAGTTGTCCTTTCCATCACTTTTATTATGTTTGTACATCAAGCCTTTTCTGTCATTACTTTTTGTAATTTTTTTAATGTTTGGTGAAATATTTTTCTGAGGAGCATTCCCTGGGAAGGATTCATTTTCATTCATAAATCTGTGACTTTCTCAATCTGTTATTTGTGAGGTAACCCTACTTTGAAATACTTCCTTTCAACTTTTTAAGCAAGGCTAAGGGCATTCAACTTAATTTATCAAAGTAGAGTTAGAATTAAGTTTAGCCCTTGGCCTTGGACTAGTATTAATCTTTTGCCATTATAAATCGAGTGAAAATACACCTAAAGTATCACAGTTGTTTGAGTGGTCTTTCAGTGTCAGTGTCGGCTCAGCAGAGTGCTTTCGCCGTTGGTGTTCTTTCCGATCTCTACGCATTTCACTGATCTACCGAAAATTCCCTTCGCCCCTTATTGAACTCCAGCTTGGTAGTTTCCACCGCCTGAACTATCATCAATTATTTATTGATACACACCTCAACCGTGATACTTTAGGTAGAAAACGTGCACACGTGATAGTTCAGATATGAAATAAAAAAATACCGTGACACTTTGTATTTTCACCGATCACTCTTATAAATTAGTGGGAATTAAAGGTGCCTAATATCACGAACTTTGGTACAAACTCCTCTTTGCCAAACTTGTAAGCAATATAACTTGTCCTACATCAAACGAGGAAACACGACCATAAAGGAATGCTAACTAACCACTTTAACTGTGAAAAAAGAAGAAAATGGATGTTGACATAGACAAGGACATCCTAACAAATGATCAATCAATCAAATATAAAGAACATCCCACTCCAAATGCACTTCCAACTACACTATCTCATCAATTGTACACTATCATTGCTCTTTGTTACCTAGTTGGTAAAATCAATGGATCCTAAGTTTTGATTTTTGATCATTATTCCCCACCCCCTCCTTTCCCTCAATCTTTTAGTAAATTAATTGATCCTATGTATTTCCTCAGTAGTTGACATGTTTTCTTTACTTCTGTATTTTTTTATTTCACAATTCCTTTGATTTGTTGTACTTAACCGAGGATATTTAAAAAAAAAACAATATCTCTGCCTCTATAAGGTAGGGATAAAGTCTGCGCTACACTCAACTTCCTCAAACCCCACCTATGAGATTACAGTAGATATGTTAATTGTTATATTTGTTGTAATTGATCCTATTTATGTTTGTATATCAAGTGTGGTCGATTTGACCGACCTTGTTATTATCTCTTTGCATTCACCACTTAAGTAAAGGTCAACAACTCAAACAGAAAATGCTGAAAAAACTACTATGTACAAGCACTTTTCCTTCTTTATATGCTCTCCCACTTTGAGATTCAAGTATGTTTTTCTATATAGTTTTCTTATTCTATATCAATATCAATAACAAGTGAATTTCACAGGATGCAAAATGGCAGTTGGGAAGATCAACTATTTGGTGACTTCATTTTGTAGTTTTTTGGTCCCAACTATGGGGACTAACTTGTGTCCTACAAAAAGCCATCAAACTTGCATCAGTGTCTATTCACCTCAATCTCTCTAACATTCTTTTCTTGATAATGACTTCACTTCTTTCTCTTTTTTTTTCACTTTAATTTGGTGTCCAATTTGTTGAGGCTCTAAGCTTTTTCTCCTTTGTATAAAAACCATTATCACAGTTTGGCACATGATTTTGACAATATAACCAAAAGCACATTGAAGGACTAATGAATTACAAGGTATTCATTCATTTAGGACTTTACTTAGCACTTTGAAAAAAAACACTACTATTAGGCAACCTCTGATTTTTATGCTGACTTTACATAGATAACTAATTCATTTTCAAATATAATCGAAACGTGGAAATAGATTTGATATCAATAGAAAATTATCTATTTCATTTGTTATGTTGAAGCTTTATGTCAACCCATAATACACAGGGGGTGCACGTGAATTTATGATTTCTGTTGGGTTAGATATTTTATATACATATTTTCTAAAATTAATTTAATCTTATCTTCTAGCCCACATGCTCAAAACTGACTGAATGCGTGAGTTATTTACTTAGAGGAACATGAATCAATTTCCACTTAATACTTTTTTTCAAAATTGTTTGATGATGCACTTGTATTATAGAAATCCCAGATTCACTTTTAGTCATAAATGAGTTGTTTTTTTCGGTGAAAGGGATGTTCTCGTTTCAATCACCGTGATACACATATTGTATAGTTATTTTATGCGTTCATCTATCTTTCAGAATTATTCGTGTGTTTTATTTTGCAGAATCCGAATGGCTCATAGCTGATATTTTTCTATATATATATTATATGTATATATGTATATATGTATAAGCAACATGTTCATATTGCAATTTGCTTTGGCATTTGCTCAAGAATAGCTGTACCCAGTTTTGAATTACCAACAAAGAGTCAATTGCCAAATTGGTTCAAAGTTAGAAACGTACAAACAAAGAATTTCTATTCTAAAACATCTTCTTCTTTTTCCACTAATCTTTATGTAATAATATACTTTGTCAATGGACACCGTCACGTCCCAATATCGACAAATTCAAGATTTAAATTTTATAGACTTAATCTTTAAAAATTTTAACATTAAACTTCATTAATATATTTATTATTGATTATAATTTTAGTAGATTTTTACATAAACTTTTTATTCCGTATTAAAAGTATGAGTTCAAATAAATTTAAATTATGAATTTAATAGAATTCAATAGAAAAACTACAAAAGCATTGACAGTAACTAGTAACTTTGTTCTTTTTTTCACTTTTTGATCCTCATGAAATAATTTATGAGAGTTTGCTTTTACTTTTTTTTTTTTCAAGGGATCATATCACTCAT
>JACEIK010000204.1:81998-93435 GCA_018107945.1 Datura stramonium | reverse complement strand
ATAAGATATTTGAAAAAAATTATGATCAAAGAAAATATAGTTTGACTATTCAAATAGTAACTGAAACAAAGAATTGAAACGAAAAGTGATGAAGCGCACACTGGGCCTTGTTTTGATAATTTGACAAACCTGTTAAAGAACCAGATATACTAGTTTGTAGGGGGTACAAGGATGAACATTTTAGGTGTCTGGATGTAAGGGGGAACATTGAACTTTATGGATTGTGCATAAGAGGAAAATGAAAAGCTACAACTTGTGTTTAGAAGGAACTAGATGGGGATCTGGCTCGCAGGGAGACTGTGGTCATGTGTGTGCCAACATCAAAAAGGGAAAAATTGTTGCACTTTTGATTTTGATGATTGACAAATCAATAAGGCAACCAAGTTCACATGTTGGTTGTTTTCTTTTCAAATCCACTGATCAAAGCGTATAGCTGTAAAGTGTACTTTCTCTGCAGTGGTTGATGAAGTTGCAACAATTCCACTATACTTATCCAATGGGATTAGTTCCAGGTCTTTGTCCCTCGTATATTAGTATAGAGATTGATGGAGCATAGAGTTATTACAAAGGATTTACAATAGAGTTTTGCAAGACGTGTAATCTAAAATATTGTCTGGTTATTGGTGGAGTTTGAAAATTCTACTAAGGTAGATCATGATTTTACTTTCTTGGGCAAAGAAATTTTCACGTAAATATCTTATGTTATTTACCTTCTGTTCTTAACTATCGGACTAGTCAAAGAATCTGATCGTTGACTTGTGGTGAACTCAAACAAGCCAACAGAAAAATATATTTATTTTGAGTAAAAACATAATTATCAATCTAAAGTAAAATCTCCATTTCAAAAAGACAACTTTGCCGAATCGTATTAGCCCCGAACCAATTTTGAATGGAAGCCAACACCTGTATTAACACTTTTTTTTAAAAAAAAATTCCAATGGTCTCTATTGGGTTTAATTAAATTCAAATTTACATTAAAAAAATTATATTAAGAGTAAAACACTATCTAACAAAAATGATCGCACATTCAAGTTCAAATTCAATTAGGATAAAAAAGTATTTACTATTCCATTACAATTTTTTTAAGCATTCTCCATTTACTTTTAATTATTTACTATACTAAAAATAAATGTCTACTTTTATTTGTTTATTTTAGAAAATCAAGAGATAATTCATCATTTAGTTCCTAATTTATTCATAATATTAAATATAGCCATTTCCCAATACATCTTTCAAAATATTAAATTTATTATATTCAAACGATAATATAGTGAAATTGTTATTTTATTTATTGCTCATTAAGATATGTACCAAACAACAACAAATTTATATGTTAAAAATGAGGCACATACATTCGCGATCTTTTCGTAAAATTAAATATTATATATATACACACACACATATTAATATAATATTATCCACTGACACTCTATACTATAAGGGGTCGTTTGGTACGAAGACAAGTAATGCAAGGATTGTAATGTTAGGATTACTTTTTATCAATTGTTTGGTTAATTGTGTTAAAAATTAGATATATCATGAATTGTGTTTGGTTTAAAACTATACAAAAAATTCTTCTTAACAATTATACTCTTGAATTTTTATACAAAGAAATTTAAATAAAGAATTTGAGAAATAGTCTAGTCATTTAGGAGTCTTATCCTTGTATTGTTAATATATGAATTAGTAATCCTTTAATTTTCTTGATATAAAATAATACACCATATAATGTATAAATATGATTAAATTCAATTAAATAACCAAACAATATATTAATTTGAATTAACTTTTAAACTAAAAACTATTTTAATTAGTACGACCTTCCAAAAGGCACGGAACGAGTAAAACAAACGGAGGGAGCACTAAGCCAGTAAAAATGAACTAACGCTTATGTGGCAACTATACACCCTTGCTTGGGCGCAAAGTTTGGTATCGAGTTTCAAATCCATGGTCCCTTTATTGCACAAACCAATGTGTATCCAGAGTGTCAGTCCGTAGTTTAATATTCCAAGAAGAAAAAAAAGGGCAAATATATTTCCAAATTAGCTCAAGATTTTCTGTAGCTCAGTTTCTTGTAACCCAAGTCGTAACAACTATATATCCTTGAATATAAATTAAACCAGTCATATACACCATTACATATCACTATTCCTCAAATGTTTTCTCAATTCTACTGACATAGGAACTTTGAACTCTCAGCTTATTTGAAAATTTCCTTATGATTTCGTCCACATTGTTCATGCTAATTTACACCTATAATCTTGATAGTTATTCTCGGAAATAAAAACACGTTTTTCCATCTTAGTCCCAATTATTCTTTTGGTCTTTACCTTTTCGATTTTTCGAAGAGTCATATGTAACCCCTATGCCCCTATCCTTATCTATCTATAAATAAGCATTCAATTAACTTCACAATGCCTTTTGCAGATGTCCTTTTTTTTTTCTACCAGAATTTTCCCCAGTATATCCTTTTTTTTCCCATGACTTATTATTCCCCTGTTCTTTAAACAATTACAAAATCCAAAGACTTACAAGCATTATTCACTCCTCATTTTTTTTTTCCTGTTACTAATTCCAGTTTTATTCGAATATTCTCATTTCAATAATTCAATAGCTAGCCTTTTTTAATAAGCCCCAACGAATTAATTGTGCTTTACTAAAAATTGAAGGGGGGCAAAAAAAAGAAAAAAGAATGTCTGGTTTTAGCAGAATGAAGAGAGTTACTGACCCGTTAGACGATAAAGTGAAGGCTCGGATCATTGGCCGTGCTGAGAAACAACGAGAACTCGATTACTTCAGCAGCGGCAGCGAACACAGTGCTCACGCCGATGATGATGATGTTGCTTCTCCGAGTTTCTCCGATCTCGTTTTCGGCTGCAATGATAGCAATGGTGTAGACGAGTTTCCGAAGAATGATTCAGATTCTGAGCCTGATGTATCAATATGTGATTCAACTGAAAGGACTGAGGAAATGCCGATCCCTGTTTTCCGCAGCGAACTCGATTTGTATCGGAATCTGATTGTATCTTGTGTTGCTAAGGCATTGGAAGTGTTCTCCTGCTTTAAATCGAATAAATCGATGTTTCAGAGGAATGTAATGGCATATCTTAGGAATTTCGGTTACAATGCGGCGGTATGCAAGACGAAATGGGAGAGTTCCGGTGGACTTGCTGCCGGAAATTATGAATTTATTGACATTGTCAAATCGGATTCCGCTAGTCGGATCACTACTCGTTACTTCGTCGATCTCGATTTTGCAGCAGGGTTTGAGATCGCGAGGCCTACGAATCAGTATGAACGGTTATTGCAGTCACTGCCGAATGTTTTCGTTGGCAAAAGCGAAGAGCTAAAGCAGATACTGAGAGTAATGAGCGACGCCGCGAGACGGTCGTTGAAAAGCAGAGGCCTCACGTTTCCTCCATGGAGGAAACACCGTTTCATGCAGAACAAATGGTTCGGTTCGTACAAAAGAACAACCAACATCATGCCATCGGCGTGGTTGTCACCGTCAAAGCAGACGAATGTGGTGAAGTGCCGGACCGTCGGGTTTCACTCTACCACCGTGAACGGCTGTCTGTTGTTTCCTGCGACAACCCGTACTAGATGATAGACAAGAGATAGCGGCAAACAACAATTAATCAAATTTTGGGATAAAGTAATAGATCCATTTATTTATTTATTTATTTTCTATTTCATTCATATTACAGTACTTGAATTTAATTAGATATGTATTTTGATTAATATTTGGTACGAAATTATATTAAATATATAGTTATTATTATTATTATTATTAGTAATTTTTGATTGTTTATTTACAATGTGTAACGCGACAAATGCACATCGTGTGCATAGTCTAGCTAAGGGCTACGTGCCGTTGGGTATAATTATAGTAGGATTTTTAGAATTTTTCAATTCAGTGGTCAAACAGCTGAGAGTCGTTGACAGCATTATTATTAATTTTTGATTGTTTATTTACAATGTGTAACGCGACAAATGCACATCGTGTGCATAGTCTAGCTAAGATTTCACGTGCCGTTAGATATGGTCTAGTAGGATTTTTAGAATTTTTAATTCAGTGGTCAGAGCAGCTGAGAGTCGTTGACAGCATGGAAAATCCAGTGTCAAAATCGGACGGCTGATAAAAATAAGATATCGACGGGTTGACGAGGCAGTATTCATTGGACCATATTATACGTTAGATAAATATGCTCCGTCGTTATATATGTAAAATTTCTTGAACTATTTTACTGACATTATTTCATATAGCCGTCTTCGACAGCAAGAGATGTATGGGGTGAATATTACTTCGAATATATAGCGAAGGTTAAATAATGTTACGCGTTAGAATATGACAAGTCAGCTAAAGAAAAAGTAAATGAGGTCTTAATGGATTGTAATGGAAAGGATGTTACAAGAATCACCAAGAAGGAATCGAAGGTAGAGGATAGCGAATTCGGGTCCAGCTTAATTAATAACTTGGGATTGAAGGCATAATGAAAGGGACAATGGCACCTAGATAAAGTCGTACAAAGAATCTTTCAATAGCGACAAATTAATAGTATGCATTTATAACGGCCTAGTTCAAACATTATCAGGGCTTGATATTATAACTCTCGTCTTTAAAAAGTATTGTTATAAAAGAAATATTGTATATATTTTATATATTTGTTATCTTAGTTGTTATCTCATTATAATAATGTCAAATTTATAAATTAATTTATATTACGTGTTTTCAATCTCATTAAGAATTTAATTATATCGATTTCATTAATAAAGAAGAGTTTCATTAACTTGAGAAATATAAATTATCAAATAAGTAAGTTCAGACATTTGCACATTAAATGATTATAAAAAATATAAAAAAAGTTATTCCCTTCATTTTAAAATAAGTGATATTTTTAGTTTGGACACACCTCTTAAGAAATAAGTCACTTCTAAAAAGTAAAATGTATTTTTACTAACTTACCTTTAATAAATACTTTGAAAAAGAAGTAACTGATTTAGTAGTTTATAAATCTCTCTTCATTTAAATAAGAGTAAAATTGAAAAAGTATTATTAATGTCTTCTTGATAATGTGAAACACTAGTTATTTTGAAAAAAAATATAAAGACTAAAATACTACTTATTTTAAAACGGAGAAAATAATAAAATAGACAGGGAAGATTGAGGACAAGTGGCCTGTGTTGTGAGCTGGAGGTAATATTTAAAATGGAAAAACTTATATATTTAAAAAATGGGGGCTTGAATGGATAATGTGTTTTTCAAGAGATCCGATAAGGCAAATATTTATTTAAATATTTTTGTTGCCCTTTCAGGAGGGCTTGACTTTAGGGTATTTGTAGAAGCTCAAAGTGCCCTTACTAAAGTTCTGATAGCCTCTCTTTGAGGGGTTGGGTTACGCAAAAGGGTCAAAATCCAACGTCTTTAGGACCATTTAATTTTTGTTTATTTACAAGTGGCACTTTTACTCCGTGAAAATTTCGTTCGATCAAATATAAATATTAAATCAATATATATAAAATTTGTTTAGTTAATCATAAATAATTAAAATATAAAGTGATTATTAATTTAATATAAACACATGATACATCAGAGGTAAGTTTTTACCCTTTCACTATTTGTATGAGATAGTTGTATTTGTTCGTTTATAGATATAAATGTTGTATTTTGTGGCTATTTCCTTGCATGTTTGCAAAAAGTAGAATAAAAGTGGCACTTGTCTCCTTTTTGTGGTTAGTTTTTAAATGTGTTGTTTCTTTAATTTTATTTATTATTGCGGCATATCAGTTTATGCTTACAAGTTGAGAAGTTGAGCTGTTAATAAACCTTCCTTACAAAAACCTCCCTTAGTAGAAGTGGAAATGCCAGGAGTAGTTTTTTTCTTGCCCCTAGACTAATTTCAACGGGTACCTACTATCATCCACCAACACAAGTACAATCCTATCCACTAAGATTTAGACATATGAGAAGAAATCACTTAGTGTTTTGGCGTCCACTGAGATATGAACGAGAGACCTTACAGTTCTCAACCCACTACATTCACCACTGGATCACACCCTCGGTTGTTAGGGAAAGTGCGACTTTAGCTCTCCCCTTCACACAGAAAACGTGTTTCATTTGATCAACAGTATCACTATAACATCTTACAAAAAGCTGGTGATGATTTGCTGTACAATTAATGAAGACCAACGAGCCAATTACAAAAGCACTACAACCGTACAACTGTGATTAACATGAATTACACGGGAAACCATGTTAATGTTGAATCATATTGGAAGCTGTTAGCCAGATGACTGCCACCAAAAGACGTGTCCTCCCGCCACCCTGGCTCTGTTCTTGGTTTCACTAGCACCACCAACCACATGCATCAGATCGATATCGATCATACCAATGTGAAATTTACTCTATCCTGTATGCCCAGCCATGTCTATCCAAAAATGCCCGCACGGCCTCTTTTATGGCCAAATTTGGCACCAACTGGAACGGATGAAGTGGTTCTCGTGTGATTGGATCAAATTTGCCCACCTAAATTACCATGCTCAGGATCAAGAATATGATAAACAAATCAAATGGAAAACAAAGATGAAATGAGGAGAGGAGATACAAATTTACCTTTTGCAAATGGTCAAGGATCACAGCCCGCTCATATGTAAACCCACTCGGAGTGATTACAGGGTCACGAAAAATTTCGAGAGTGATTTTACAACACAGGTAATCAGGAACCTGGGAATTTTAATAGTGTCAAAGGTTAATACAACATACTTGCTTATGAAAGGGAGAAATGACTAAGATGATAATGCTCGAATGCTCACCTCGGTTGGAGTATCATCTGCTGCAGCTTTCATGAAAATCTCACCTACAGCTTCCAGCTGCTTCAAAAGAGATGTTGAGTTTTCAACTTTGAGCCCTTCTGTCCGAGAACTATCAAGCACATGTTTCTCCTTGAGAGCTGACTCACAGGATTCTCTGAGGCACATACACAATAAAAGTAATGGGGAGACGACTATATTGGTATAACAATCCAACAAAAGTAACGGAAATATATAAGTGACATAAAAAGAGTCATTACTTCAAGTTCTGAAGCTCCCAGGAGCGCCTTGTAGATTCATGCTCCCACTCCATGTATTTTGCTTTCGCAAGCTCTTCCCAGATCTCTTCAACAAGGTATCTTCCTGGATTCGCACCTCTTCCAAGGTCTAATGCCTGAAAGGATACATAGAAGACAGCTGTATCATAATTCAGCAGAGCAAACTTCCCTAAAATCATCATTTCAACTATCATAATTCAGCAAAACAAACTTCCCCGAAAGCATAGTTTCAACTAGCTCATCAAAAGAACAAATGATTGTTGATAAATTTATCCAAAACTTGTTTGCAGAACTTGTACATGCTAAAAAGAAGAAAAGAAAAAAAATCATCCAAAACTCTTTTGCGAAATATATCATGTCACCTGACATCTTAAGAATAGAGACTAAGATATCATTTTGCCAGCACACCAGTGGCCATGAATAGTCCATGAATTATGGTTGGGCTATCAGTGCCAAGATTTTGATTCAACACAATGATGGTAGTACGTAACATGTTGTTATAACATACATTCTTGTAATTTGAGCTTCAAGTAGGTAAGTGTGTAATTATTGAAGTCAAAGCCAAACCGCAAGCCTGGAAGCATTAGTCTGCAGGAGGTTCAGTTGTTTCACAGGTTTAAGTTGTTCCTTAGGAACACTTGCAACTTACGGTTTACAAATTGGTGGATTGAACTCAAAAAACCCCTTAAACAAAGTGGTAGCTTGAAATTTTATTTATTATATCTCCAGGTTAAACTACTCTTTCCAGTTACTACTAGTAAGAGAAACCAACAACGAGCATAGAGATTTGCTACAACAAACAACAATGGTTACAAAACGATTATCTCACAGTGCTTCTTGAGGAATTCATTCATTCAGAGTAGGTAATAGGAATAAATTCACTAGCTTTACTTGTCATTAACTAGGAATATAAACTAATCCTTAATATCAACACTTCTTCAAGCTGCGGTAATAATGTCACCCTTGAAAAAGAAAAGTGGACTGAGTCGAGCATTTTCCCAGTAAGCTCACCTCTCCTCCACTGAACAAAAAGATTTACACTTTGACAATGGATTTTCATAATATGTGAATTCCAAAATATGTCATCCAGAGAACTATCAAAGTTAAAAACAAACGTAAAGACAACACAAACAAAATCACTGGGCGATTTCTTTTCATATGCTTAAACCTTGGTGGGCAGAGTTACTTGGTGTATGTGGTAGTAGGAGGAAGCAGGTGTCCAGTGGAATACTCTAGGTGTGCACAAGTTGGCCTGGACACCATCATTATTAAAACAAAAGAACATTAAACCAATCATTCTAGAATAAATACCTGTTCATTTATCTCTTGCATCTCAACTGACATCTCAACTTCACCGCCTAGATGATCCACATTACACATATGAAAGATGCTAGTGTTAGTTTCTAATAACCTTTTTTGGCGCTAATAAAGTGGTTGTTAGATCAACTATTTGTATGACGCAGAATGTTGACATGTAAAAACTCATACGTCCAGAAGATGAAGGAAATGAGGACACTAAGATAGATATGTCGGACTACAAGGAGACATAGGATTGGGAACGAGGATATTCAAATAAGATAGGAGAGGCCTCCGTGGTGGGTAAGATGAGGTAAGCACTGCTGAGATGGTTCGAGCATGTTAAGAGGAGATGCACAGATGCCCCAGTGAGTAGGTGTGAGAGTTTGACCATGGCGAGTCTGAGGAAAGGCAAAGGTAGACACGAGAAGTCTTGCGGAGAGGTGATTAGACAAGACATGACACACTTGCATCTTACCAAGGACACGACCCCAGATAGTAAGATATGGATAAAAGGTTAGTAGGTAGTCATGCGTCATCTAGTTTTCTTTATCAGTATTACCATTATTTTCTCCTACTTTCATATTCTTCGATTTTATTATTAACTGTTGCTTCTTTTGCTTTAGTTGTCGTATTATCTATTATTGCTACTGTCATTTACTCCATATTTTCAATATTGCTTCTTCCCTAGTGTATTTCTCTTATAACTATTTTGATATGCTTTACTTGAGCCAAAAGACTAATGGAAACAACCACTTTACCTTCACAGGGTAGGGGTAAGTAAGGCTGCATACACACCACCCTCCCCATGCCATACTTGTGGGATTCCACCAGGTATGTTGTTGTTGTGGTTGTTGTTTGGCACTAAACCCTGAGGTTTACAGTAAGCTTCATTTCTGGTTAAAAAAGAAATTTTATTGAAAGAACAAAGAAGTATACATGGTTAAGGCCAAGATGTTTGTCAAAAGCAAGCTAGCAACAGCACATTGGAGTTACTGTGCATGACTACTTAGCTCAAAGCATAAAGGTAAAATTGAATCAGTTTTAGATAAGGTTTGAACCTAATGCACTTTTATGGAAAATGCAGACTCAGAAAATAAACAAACTAAATGATAAAAGGTTCAGAAACTTGTTTTCCGACAATCAAGCCTGCTAACTTTCATATGTTAAAAATATCAAGAAATGAGCAGGGAACAATAGAAGCCACAATACGTCCTTAATTACAGATTTGCATTTGTATTAATTTAGTATGAGCACAAAAGAGGAAATTATGATAGCAAAAGTAAGAACGCATAATGACTGACCAAATTATAAGGGAAAAAAGACCTATCTTGTCACGTCATCATTTTCATAAACAATTAGAGCTGCAGCCTAAACCTTCAAACAGACAGAGGCTGTTTGGATATAGATTAGACACCAGAGAGCGCCACAGCCACAAAAGTGTTGAGTACCAATGCGATGTATGGACACTTGCAAGACAAATATTTAGACATCTGTAAGAGACGATGTTTATACCTTTTCCAATTCTCTCACACCTTCAGCATACTGTTCCTTTTGTAGCAATGCAAGACCAAGATAATAGTGGGCCTGTTTACCCAGAAATCACTCTAACGTTATTATTTGTAGGGAACAAACAATTTCCAGCTACACAATCTTAGAAAGACCATAAATTCAGCAGATAAGAACCAGAGATTCTGTAAATTATTAGACTTAGTGCCATACGTGATTATGTGGATGATCCAACAAGCTAAATTATTCTCCTAAAACTTTGAATTTACAATAATAGTAAACAAATTAACAATCATCACACTTTACATCATTAAAACTTCGCAGAGTATCTTTGCATTAATTCTGTGCAACTAGCAAGAATACCATATTCATGTTATTTTTGTAGTGATCCTACTAAGGTAACTACTGTCTCAGCAAGCTATTGCTCCAGTAGAACATTTAAGATTTCAGTTTTCCATTTTCCTCTCTTCAAACTAGTTATGACCATTTGGAATTTTTATCATCCATGAGAAGAACAAACTAAATTTAGTGGAATGCCAAAACACGCCTAGTCCAGCCAAAGAACAAAGAAACTTATCAACATAGATAGAGCACTTATATGAAAACCCCACATTGGAAAAAGGAATATTCATGCTAAATATCACAATGTTTCGCACCTTTACAGAACTGTGATCGAGCTGAATAGCCTTCCTGCAATCTTCCTCCACTCTATTCCAGTCACTATAAATCAACAATCACGATGATGTATAAACAACTACAAATATATCATCAAACCGAACAAAAAAAGAAAGGGAAGGGGGTACACATACTTCCGTCTCCGATAGCACAGAGCACGATTGGTCCAATATACCGGAACATTAGGGCACAAAGCAATTGCCTAGAAAAAAAAAACTCAGTAGCGGCAGATATACAAAAAAATTAAGAAAAAAATGAAAGAAGAAAAATTTATCCCTTTGACCTAACACAAACAAAAAAGACCTCAGTATAAGCATCTATGGCAGCCCCAAGTCGATTCTTCTGAAAGTAAGTGTTCCCATCTTGCTTCAGTTGTTCCGCTTGCTTCGAGCCCAAGATTGGTGCCATTTCTCCTCCTTTGTTTTTTCTTTTCTCAACGATCTTGAAATCACCTCGTCTTCTAGCAATCTCTATACACAATTGTTACCCTCTCTTTCTCCGCCAAAGCTATATGTATATATATATAAACAGGAATTCCGTTACAGGGTCGGAAAATTGAAAAAGTAGAGCGGCGGGCGGGAGAAGGGTCCGTCTGGGAAATTACAAGAGCAAATGTGCGGAAGGAGCAGAAAAATGGAAGCGTCGTCACGTATACGAGTACGATGGTGCGCCAAAATGTGTGTGATTGGGCGCTCTTATTATTCCTCAATTAACAAGAGGCTAATTGTTTGGACATTTAAGTTTTTGGGACGTCAGACAAGGGGACAATAATTTCTGCGTTTAGGAAAGAATATTAGTTAGTTTCGTAATTATTTATTTTCATTATTTATATTATAATAATGGGATAAGTTATCCCATATATATGGTAA